>CANSNZ010001114.1:25000-286191 GCA_947646795.1 Beta lomatogona
GTGAACTTAATTTTTTGTGGTTGAGCTAAAACTGAACTTAAATTTTTTTAAGTTGATGTCTGTAATTTTATAATACTTGTAGTGAAGTAGATTTAGTTAGTTTAGAAGTTGTTAAGTTGTTGGCTGGTGATGTTAATTTAGGATGATGCTGAACTCTGTTTTTTTATGATGAACTAAGTTTGACAGCCCTATAGAATGCACATGAAATCTACAGTGATATGGATATTTTGACCTTCTATATTTTTATCAAACTGGACTGGCAGTCTAGAACAAATATTGAAGTTATTTGCAAAAAAATGGCGCATATGGTCAAGGTATGGATATCTTGTTTACCTAGAAGGGCCTAATGAGGGGTTCAATACATGGGCACTTGATGATATCATCTACAACAATGGCAGGGACCTCATTGCTTGGCTTGAAAAATATATGACAATGTATTTTGTTGGGTTTCCTTTACTATGTAAAGAGGATTAGAGGATGACAGTTAGTGTTGGTCGTCGTATTTTTTTTGCTGATGTAAATGGTGGGTAGGCAGTAGTATTTTTTTGGGGTTAAGCTGCCTTCATTGTTATGTTGATTGTTGGATTTAGGTTTGTGTCATAGCTGGTTTGAAGTGAATGTGACAAACAATTATATTTCCTTTTGTGTTTGTCATTGCTATGAGACAGTACTAGTTTATGGAAAGTGTGGCTAAACATTATTTGGTTGTTAGTGTAAAGTGTTTAAGCCATTAAGTAATATGTAATGAGATGATTTATGGAATGAAATGAAATGACTGTTTTTGTTACACACTCCACTTTGTTTATATGTTATTTATTAGTTTAAACTGTACATTATGCAGAAATTGAGTTGACTCCTTGTATAGTTGTGCACTATGGGGGATCATGGAGCATGGATTGTGGTGTGGTTTACAATGGAGGACATGTCAAAGTGTTTGCTGAGTTACATGCCTCTTTTAGTGTGTCACATATTAAGGATATAATTAATAGCCTTAGTTATAGTAATATAGTGAAGCTTCATTATTTGGATCTAAGGAAAGATTTTGACAATGCAAAACATTAGCAATGAATGGCCAATATATTATCACGACCAGTTTTTTTTTTTAATATGTTAATAAACAACTTTGCTACAATTTACAACTTATATATATATATATATATATATATATATATATATATATATATATATTGGTATTTTACTTAAATACTAGATAAACATAGTAAAATTAAATTTGAACCCACTGCAATTTATAAGTCCAGAATGCAAGTATATTAGGCAGCCAACCCTTTGCAATATCCATACAAGAACATGTAAATGGCTAAAAATCGTAAAACGGATATTACTCAATCAATACACTACTTTATCACTACATACAATTTAGATATTTTGGGAGCTCGTTAATTGTGTGTGATCGTAGTTGAATTTCCGATAAACACATTAGTACTAAATTTGAACCCCAACAATTTATAGTTTAGAAAGCAATGCAAGCAAAATTGATCGACTTATTTGTTTTGGCAATACTCGGATATGTGTAAGGAGATTGCAAAACAATATTATGAAGGTCCATTATACTCTAACATGATTGAATGATTGTTAATGTTGTTATATTTATGTGTGTTTTCTTTTATAAATAAAGAGCATATTCATTCCTCAAAACAGTGGCCAACCTGCCACAATAAAGGCTAAATTTCGACACACCAACATTAGTCGTAATTCTAAAATATATTGGATTTTTAAAAGCACGTTTGGAAAATCATTTAAATACTTAGGCTTCCACTTGTGAAAGACCACAAAACTAGCTCAACAACACTTAAGATAATACAGTTAGGCAGTAGTCAACCAATCCATAAGTTGTAGTGCAAGTTTCAAAGCAGGATGTTTGGTAATAACTAACCCAACATGATACATCATAACAACTACACTTACTAAATCAACATAACCTTGGTTAATCAAGATAATAACAACGCGGATGCAAATTAAAGAAAACGGCATATCATAATTCCTAATTATGGTCGGGGTTGAAACGAACATCATCCTCATCAACTTCATCATCATCACCGGAAACACCAAAAATGTCATCAACATCCCCACCAGTACGACGCGTGGTTGCACCATCGATCATCTCTCTCTTCATCATCCAATTTATTGCCATTGTAATCGCCTGTGAATCACACAGAATGATTTTATTGCTTTAAAAAATGCAGCTAAGGAAGTTTGGACTAAAGATAATCCACTTGATAACAAAAACATATATAACGCCATCTGATAGTAGCATTCCATTCTAACAATACCAATATGACCACAGTCGAAAAAATACACATAGATGTGTATCTCAACAACCACCTAATAAATCCAAATTGGTATCTAACAAGCTCCCACAATGTTTGGTCCTCTCCATTAACACAATTTAGGCATTCCCAGAACGCATTTGAAATCATATATAGAATAGTATCTAACAAATTCCCAAAATATTTGGGAATGTCGATAAGCAGTTTAACATCTACCAATAGTCATGCGAATATACGTGTAAATGAAAGTGGGCAGTCAGGTGTAATGTAAACAGTAATACTAGTAAGAATTAAAGTTAGAAATACCTAAAGTTGTATTTCCAGACCCGTTGTCGCTCGTTTCGAAACTCTTGGCCATCTCTCTGGTGGCTACTACACGAATGTCCTCCATAAGTGGAGTAGTGAAGACCTCCGGATGTAGTTGCCTAAGCATCTCCTGCACCACAAGGCTTTCCAGCACTGCATCCCGAACCATCTCCTCATTCACACCTACTCTACCATCTCCTTCGGGATCCTTAGCTGGTGCCTTCACAGATGGAGCTGCCCTTTTTGGCGCACGCTTAACACCACGCTTCTTCCATACACGTAGCGTTGGATCGAACGTATATCCCAGAGCAAGAGTGATTATGTTGCTATTGAACGACGTTGTGTATTCATTGTCTGTAATCACCTCATTTGAAAAGTCCACTTGGAAGTGCCTAAACACCTTATTCAGCCACATCCCGTAAGGAAGGAATCCCTTTTTTTACTCTTATGAGCAGCAACCTTGTAGTTGATCATCATCATCGACATGTTCATCTTCTTCTTGCCAAGGATGCAGTCCATCACCAACATGTCTAGATAGGTAAGGGAAGATCCTACCCAAACAACAAATGGAAGTCTGCATCAGAATCAAGTGAAGAAGGGGAGAGGGCATTGGCAGTTCATCCATGGAAGGCTTATTTGTTCCCTCGGCATCCGGATCATTCAACACAAGCCTGATGGCCGCCATGGGATCGAAACCATTCACTATACTCCACTTGTTTCCTGGTAAATTGTATAGCCCCGTCGTCGGAATGTCTAGAATTTTTCCCAACTCAGTATCATTTAGAACTATTGATTTCCCCTTCATCCAAGTATGTATGACTCCCTGTTCTGTGTTCGCGTGGTCGAAGTGAGTGTAGAATTGTCGCACTAGCTCGGGATACACATCATTTGATTCTTCTAGTAGCTTATCCCACCTCTAATATTGAAACCAGAACCTCACAAAACCCGTACTTACCTCATCCAAAGAATTAAAATCCACGACCCTTCCAGATGCAATTTTTCCTTGCCCCAAATGCTTTATTGTATAACTTTTGGTAGTTCATTGACTTGAACCTTTGGTCTGGTTGTGTACGTCCTGTAGTTGCAGTTTTGGCGACTTTGGCAGATCTTGTGCCAACACGAGGACTTGAAATTTCACCAACCCCTTCCCACTTTGGCAGATCTCACTTTTTCTTTGCACACTTGTTCTTTGCTGCAACTGTTTTGTTCTTTGTCGCAACTGTCTTAACCCTCATTATACTCCAAAATGTCAAAGGGTCATAGAAAAGATGACAAAATATTAGGAGAAGATTAGATATACATTTGGACATGACCTGAAATGAAGTTGGTAATTGTCATGTTCAATCAAAATGTAAAACATTACATGCAACTACATCAACATGTGGCAATGACCAACAAAAAGGAATGGCATTGCCAACAAAAAGCACCTTTTCCATGTACTTAACAATTCATGCACGTTTTCCAGGCTTAATGACCTATAATAGACAAGTTGTAGATAATCAAGATAACTCCTATGTAACATACGAAGTAGTATAATATAACAGACAATACGTAGTTATGTGAGCATAGGGCAGTTTGTTTGGAAAACAACTTAAAGCCTACTTACCAATACAATCACTCGTATATGCACAAGGATAAACTCCATATCACCATAAACACAATTTTTACCACATTTAGAAAACAATTGGAAACAATTGCAGAAGTATGGACACCCAAATGGAGTTTACAAAACATGAATAATCGACCACATACAAATAATTTCATTCTAATTGTATCTACGCAAGGATCACCCAACAAACGTTCAGCCATTGAAAAGCAAATAGAATGTACCAATTAAAAGTAGTTATTGTGCGAGAATACGATACTAAATTAACAATGATTACAAATTTGCAATATGATTCCACTCCTAACATAACAAAAAAAAAATAACTTTGTATGAAACATAAAAACAACATGAGGTAGAGTAAAAAAATAGCTGTATTCAAGCAAATTGAAGATGAAAAGTATGGCGAAATTAAAGAAATTAGGTAATCTAACCTTCAATTAACAGTTGCAAGAAATTTGCAGTTGTTAGTTGGTAGTTTTATGGAGCTTGTTTTCAGAGAATTAAGAGAGATTTAGATAGAAGGAGGGGTTTTAGAGAAAAGGGTTTCAACACAAGGGAGATGATGAAGGCGCAACCCGCAAGTCGTAAAAAGGACGGGTCAATATGGTCATGTGTCATGTCAGCTTTTTAGTTATAATATATTTGATTAACTGAGAGATCTGCTACCGTACGAGATTTTAATTTACTTGAGTAATGCCAGATTTTGTTTCTGAGTGAAGGTAACTTGCACATAAAAACATATCATTTTATACCATAATTACGTTACAATTATACACGCATATTAAGAGTATTTTTTCAGATATATTAGACGCCATAAACGACAAATGATAAAATTTGGAAAATACCCCATAGTTAAGGAAATATCCTTAAAAAAAAGAAAATAGAAATGTTCTCAACACCTTGGAATTAATAATATCCCATAAATAAGCAAATTAATAAACTTATACGTTATGTATTTTGGTGGGATTCGTTTATTGCCTTATCTTTGCGTTATTGGTTGCTAAATTTAAGGAGGCATTGATTGATGGCACGTAGCACAAATCCTTGCGTTTATTTGCTATTATCAAGAAATATCATTTAATTTATGTTTTTAGAAGACAAGTTATAAAGATATTGAATATGCATTTGACAAATATATAGCAAATATAAATATACTGAATGTTATTATGGTTAACATAAGCAAAATGAAATCAACTAGTATGATGTAATCAACTAATATTCAATAAAATTGTACGGAAAAAAAACTAGTATTTAGTGAAAATAACGAACATAAAATATCAAACTAACAAAACACTTAAATTAATATTATTCATCAGTGATATTGATGATTTCTTTGACTTTTTTTTTTGCAGGTTTCTCCGAGGTGCAATTTGAGACTATATCACCATTTTGGTCATACTCGACATTGTCCTCAACCTTAACTGGCCAGGCAGCAATCCTGAATCTCTTTTTATCCATGGGTCCATACTTGTACAAGCGCTTTATTCGATAAATATGTTCTTCTTCAAGTTGAAAGTAATCATTGATTAATTTTGACTGCCGTAATTGCACCAATACACGTACGTTTTCAAGTCCATGAAATGCAATTAGGTATCTGATGAAGACTCTGAATTCGTTCAATTAAGTCTTTAGTATGTGTTGCTTTGTCCCTAATATCTCCAGGAGGATTTGAAAAAAAATACACATAGTACAATTTTAAGTCAGTTGCGGTAGTGCAAGTTGGTTAGTAACGAGTTTGGCAATGCAAATTATACTAATTATGTGGTGCCAATATAAAATTTAAACCGCGCATTTAGTGCAACTAATTACAATTAAGTAACACATAGTGTAACTAATTTGGAGATTTATACAATATATATATATATATATATATATATATATATATATATATATATATATATATATATATATATATATATATATAATAGTTACCTTTGACATCCCCATCATAATACCAAAGCCCCACTGTATGTTGAAAGAAGGACAATTCTGATTGGTAAATCGATTTCATGAAGGGTACAAGGTCTTCTTCTTTTTCGATTCTAAGCAATGTATCATAAACAGGTTTCACCCCAATTTCAACCATCAATGCAGACACAAACAAGCTTATGGAAATTGTGTCGCACAGATGAGCTAATTTGTTGTCGACAGACATTGCAATTATCTTAGGTTTGGGGCGATGGTGGTTTGTAAAATATTCACATATTATGTCAATTATTTATAGTAAAGGAATTACCGCCAAATTAATGGAATTTCCCACCAAAAATGAGTCGAATTTCCTACCAAAAATAATTCATACAAATCTTTTATTTTTTAAAATAAGAAAATCTTTACTTTTCTATGTGAGAAAACGTTATTTGACCACCCTCCACTTTCCTACTTTATTTTTGTTTTTAAAATTTATTCCTCATTTGACCAATGAAAAAGTCTCTTAATATTAAGACCAAAATAAGAAATAAATATCTTAATATTAAGACTACATAAGAAAAAGCATTATTCTCCTGGTCATTTACTATATTTAATTGTATATTGCTGAAGTTTACAATTAAAACATGGCTAATAATTAGTGCACCAAGCATTTTAAGATATATTTTTAAAAGTTACCATTAAACAAGGTATTAAAACATAAGTAAGACCTTGATATTCCTTTATTTGACAATAGTCACTACAACGTTGTTGGTAATGTCCTATAGTGTGTCTGGTCCATCTATTAACGCTTCATAGTGTCATTTCCCATGTGGTTTAGACTTTTAAGGAATATTGTTATATCTTTGAAAAAAAGAGGTAAACCCATTTAAATTGTATAGTACAGTCCACGTAGTATTTTATGCTTAGGGTAAGGACCGTAATACAATATGGAAATTGCCATTTATCAAATACACGAATTTATATTTGGCAGTTACAAAAATTTAAGGGTGAACCAAATGTTGAAGATGCAATCTAGTTATAGGCTTGAGTTTATGCTTTTGTAATGTTTTGATTACTTGAGATCTTAGAGTCATTTAAAAATCTTAGTTAGGAATTTATTATGATACTCCTATGACGGAATATGGGTATATTTCTTTATAAAAATGACAATTGTGATCTCATTATCCCCCATTTTCCCCAATTTATCTTTCCGATTATTTAAAGATTCAGTTGACCAGTGTACATTATTTTGTAATTTTTAAAATCTCTAACTATTAAGATTACATAAAAATTGCACGTGTGCATTTTATAAAAACTGTGTAACCCAATAAAATCATGAAGTACAGCCTACAGAGGATTATATGCTCTTCTTTTTTTATATTAATTTTAATTTTAATTTTATCTTAGGATATAGCAAAACTGAAATCGCTATTATATATGGCAACATGGGTGGGACACGGAAAAATTTTGTAATTATGGATAATTTTTATACCAAACATATATAATATTTCGTATTTATACTTAATTTATAGAGAATACAACCGGCAAAGTAAAATTCATAACCCTAAAAAAATAGTTGGTTGTTGACATATAAGTTTGGTTGGTGAAATTTCTTGGACATTGAAATGACCAAAATATGATTAGACAGAACCATATTAATAATCATGTGCGGAAATTCACATTGAAGCATGAAGAAGCTATTCCCCAATAACTTATTTGAACAAATTAGATAGGAATTATAACCTCGAAAATATAGGATGCTATTTTTTTGTCCTTCAATTAAGATATCATAATGATGTTTTATTATTAAATATGTGAATGTGTCACCCATAAAAACCACATAAGAAGTGTGTCTACTATTCAATCAATTTATCGATGACATATTACTATAACCATACATTCAGCATCACAATAGAAATCCAGCAACACATATTAATCATACTGGCAACAGAAAATAAAAATATCATAAAAAAACAACAGAAGGTCGTTAAAGAAGCAAAGAACACCATAGATACATTAATAAGGCAGAAATAATCGTAAAATGGAAAAGGATTCTAGATTCAAGATTCAATTTCAAGAAAAGGCCACCAACTCTATTAACTACAAAAAAGCGTATGGTTACGACGCTTTTTAGCCAATTTTTCGACGCCAAAAAGCACCGTAAATATTTTTCTGGACGCATCTAAAAAGCGTCGTCCCAAATGGTCGGTAATTCTCGACGCATTATAGAGTCGTTGATTCCAGAATAAGCGTTGCTAAATAAGTGGGTAAGGCGGCATGTCCAACTTGGGCGACATCTTACCATGCCCAGATTCTCGACGCTTTTTTGAGTCTATAAAAACTTAGGGGCACTTTTTCCCGTCGAGAAATGGCTGCAAAATTTACTTCTTATTTTGTCGAATTTCACGACGCAAAAATGCATCATGGTTTTAATCTTATCCAAATATCAATACATATGTATATACACGTTGAAGTTCCATTCGATCATTTAATTAGAATAAAATTGACGAACGTATATCAAGACTTGAAAATAAATAAAAATACTTCCATCAATATATTATAGCTTATAATGTTGTACAATTAACATCCGTACACATTGCATGTTAACCAAAATCTACAATATTTTTCTAAAAACATTGAGATATGTGCAAATTTATCTGTTAGAGGTAAGAAAAAACTAATCCAAAAAAACTAAAGCCTTGAAAAGCTAAATAAGATCTAGCTAAATAGATGATGGTGGTAGCTAACTTGAAGCTTTCAAGTGTCCATCCATTTTTCAGTTGAACCTTCATTAATTTCGACTACCTTCAAAAGGAGAGAAAAGAACAAAAATATAATCAGTTAATTGTAATATGAAAAAGTTACAATAACAAGTAACAAGTAACGAGTATACAATAAAGAAATAGCCAAATAGGTAAACTCTGGATCTATTGAGTTACGAAAACTCATTCTCCTTCCAAAAGGACTAATACCCACTATAATACACCACTTTAAATGCACCACCTGTTATACCTTAGCTTCAAATAGACTGATCAACCCAAGCGATTTGGGTTCCAGCAATATCTAGTCTTTAAAGTAAATAAGAAATGGCTTGAAAACACTGTAAATACTAATGGAACAACTTTTATTATCATTATATAGGAAAGGTGATGAAATCGCCTATTGACCAATATAAATCTTTTGCAACAACAATTTCTCAAGTAAACCAGCTGCACAATATTCCTCATATGAAAGCAATATATATTGCATTAATCTGAATGAAAAGCTTATATACACCAATTGAAGTTAAGATTCAGTTTCATGTGATCAACGTATATACATATTAGTATATATCAATTCCCAAATAAGGTACTAAATCACATACATATCAGCATAGAGCTACCCTAATTACAAACAAAGTACGACAAAAAAATTAAAGTCGAAACACAAACTTGCTAGCATATGAACTAAAAAGACATACCAGATTATAAAACAAAAACCAACAATGATGGTTAAGTAGGCCAGCACCAGCAAACCTCAGAATTCACAGCCCCATTCAGTTTAAGTAACAACTCTAGCTACCAATTGTCTGCACTGCTAAGAAACATCTTGATTCCACCCTTTACTTAATGCTTCCTTCACCGGACAACTCAGCATCATGAAAAAAAACAAGAACAATATACAGTTAAGTTTTGGCATATAAGAAAGCAACAAGTTTCAAATCAATTAGTAAGGCCTAAACACAACATCACGTGCTACATTATTCGCTCCACACCAATAACAACTCATTATCAAAGCATCAAGGACCAATAACAGCTTAAATGAGGCAACAAGATTCGTAATTATCAAAATTGGAACGAACTCCTTCCACATTGACTCAGATCAGACTGGAGCACTTTTCGCACTTTTCACATATATATTATTAGAGGACAAGATTCATAATGATATCTAAAAGCTTAAAGTTGGAGAAAAAAGTCGTAAATTTTAAAAGATGAAAGAGTTTTTACCAGTATGCTGCTTCCACCATCAATATCTACCTTGTTTCCAAGCAAAATAAATGGGAAGTTGAATGGATCAGTTAGGCTTGCCTATATACAAACAAGAGTATTTCTCAGTATTTGCCCCCCCTTAGCATTAGAAACTTATGCAGCTAAATATATCCACCTCTACATTCCAAATAAAGCTAAGGGTTTTTTATAGCCTACAAACACAAAGGAAACCTCACTCAATGATACCAACTTAGCAGAGATCTACGAAAACCACTCTTGATTCTTTTATTCACACTGAATATTCACTCTTGAGTAGGAAAAATTCATGTCTGTTTTAAAAAATACTAAAGAGATTCATAGAATACAATTCAAGATGCAGACAAAAAAGAGCAGCAATTCATAAGCGCCACTGATAGTTGCATTGCCCAACTAGTAACCACAACAAATGATCTAGAAACAATCTTGAGTTTCACTATTTATTTTGTAATCATTAGTCTTAAGCAAATCTTCTATTCAATGGATAATCAGCCAAAAAAGCACATAAAAAAGATAGGACATACTGGCAAATTATACTTAGTTTGAAGCATCTTTCAATAATTACAAGTGTAACACAAAATAAGCAGCTAGGCAACCCCAAAACTGCATAATCCCTTTCACAGTTATTCATATTTGGTAATTGATTAAAAGAGCTTCAAGAGTCAAGAGACAAAGGAATTGTTAATCAATCTTTTACACAGTTTTGGAAGCCAGTCAAAAACTACAACATCAACTTCAACAAACCCCCTTTCAAAAGAACAACCACAAACATAAATAGGAACTTCTATATAAACAACATAAATAAAAATAAAAAGCGCATACAAAATATATAAAAATGCAGCAAATTAATACAGCATGTACAAAAGCGTATTGCACTGGAGTTGAAATATACCAGGGATTTCCAGGCTTCCAGCATGGGATTCATAAGACTCTGTAGTGCATTGGGCAAGAATTCAGGGTCATAACTCAGAATAGCACAAAGGGAGTATAAAAGCATCAAATTTATAATTTCTAATATCCAGATTTTGTATGCAAGGGGTTAAACAAGCAAGGGGACTCAGTAGAAATACAAACTGCCCATAAATGTACCAGATCAGTAAAACATTCAAGAGAATATGCATCAACTCACACAAGTTTTCACCATATGTTTACAACTAGTGTACTCCGCAAGAGTTAGTATCAAGCATTGAATTAAGTCATATCCCATAGCAAGAAATGATCTTTAACGGAAAAACCCTGTCAAAAGGAGATGGGCAATCGGAAAATGTCATGAACAAAAAGGTGAACTTTTTCTTGAAATTGCCCAGAATTATTGTGTGAAACTGAATAATCGAAAAATAAAAGGTCCAAATTTTGGTACAACAAGATAAGTAAGAGAGAGAAAACGATAGGATTAGCGGAATAAAACCATAAAAGAAATTTCAAAATAACTCATTTCTGAATTAGACCCATAAGAGACAGTAGCACCAGTATAAATTAAAGCAAGAGATTGCGGAGATAAGAGCAAAATGACAGCACGAGAGCCATTAGCGCCACAGCTCCTAGTGGCATCAGCCTCCAAGCTATCCATTACCGAAGTTATTCAACAAACCACATTTTCCTTTGAATTGATTGATATTTTAATAATTATATTCGAACCAAAAAGCTCAATAAACCATATTTGAAGAACATTGAAAAACAATCAAATTAGGGTTTGAATCCCACTAAATTACAGAGAGAGACAGAGAAAGGCAAGACTGTCGCTGAGATAAGAATGGAGATCGAATTCGGAGTTGAAGAAAGAGATCTGGGAATGGAGGATTGAATTAGGAGTGGCGGCAAGGGCTCTGGGAATCGTTTCATAAGGGTTTGAGAGACTTGGTGGTGTGCGGTTTAATCTCAAGGAATAAAGCATTATACTATAACTGGACACACGTGTAAGGCACGTGTTTTTTTCTCGACACGGAGTGCTATCAACACGTGTTTATTTCTCGACCCGGAGTGCTATCGTTAAATTCCTCAGCGGTTAAAAGCATCTTCAAAAAGCGGGAATTGATTTTTCCACCAACACTTGTCTCTCAGCGTCGAGCTCACATCGTCTAGAAAGCAAGGTTTTTGTAGTAGTGATACAAATCAAAAACGCAAAATGCTGGTGAAAACCCGCAACCAACTACATTATTTGCATTAGTGTCTAAAATTGGTTGCTAGGATCCCAATCGAACACAGTTGGCATTTTGGTGAATGTGCTCACTTCATAGCAGTCTTTAGCATTTGATGCATCACCTTCACAATATGTCTTGGGCATGAACTGTTTAAATAGGTTGACAAAACTAAAACCATTGTCAAAATTAGCGCGTCCTTCCTTATCATTCGGATCGTCATCAACCATTTCTTCCATAGGATCAAATCTCATTCCCAATTCTTCAATAGGATCATAATTTCTTTCCACTTCTTCCACCATCCTCTTCCTAATACCTTGTCCGGTACCCTTACCCTTACCCTTATTACCCTTCCCTTTTGCACCTCTAGGATCTATATTCCTTTCCAATCCGTCTGTCTTGGGGGTCACCTTCTCCTTTTCTATATGCACGAGCATTTTCGCTAATTTGTCTTTCAACCACAAATATCGCTCGTATGAGGTTGAAACCATCCTGCAAAGTTGCGTGCTCAGACCATTTAGAAATGCGAAACGTCTGGTAGCCGCTCTCTCGTCGTTTGTTTTATGTAGACTAAGGTGTCCACATGGGTTTGAAAGATGTGACTTGGCTCTTATTGTCCATCTCCTCAGAATGCAACCTTTTGGTATTTCAACATACTGTTAGATTTCATAACAGCAAACATATGTCGACAAGGAAACCCAACGGAATCGAGTTTCACATAGTAGCAAAACATCATCTGCTGGTTTATATTGTAACATATTATATATTTCTTATATTTACTTATGCAATCATTTAGCCAATAGGTGTTTGGTGGACCGTCACAGTGGTCTAAGCATCATTCCGTCTTAACCATAGTGTGTCTTGACTCGAACTCTAGTTCCTTACAAAACAATTCGTATGCATTTCTCGTGTAAGTCCGTGCTGCATGTGTCTTGATTTCCGACAAGACGCCTTGGATGACAAGAAAGGTGTGTGTGGAAATATACTCATATTGATCTTCATCGAAAAATGATATGTTCCAAGACTTGATCATACAACCGAACAAACCCGTACAACATTATTTTTTTGGTGAGGACGGTCTTCAACTTGCTTGTTCATTGACTCGCATGTGCTTCTCATCCCTACAATACGTAGACGTTAAAATTGTACTTTCCAGTAGTGTACAATGGAAAAGGAAAGAAGAACGTCAAATTACAAAAGAAAAAAAATATAAACAACGTTTGGTAATGACCAAAATAATAAAGGGACATAACCAATAAGTTTTCACTGGAGCTTACTTACTTACACTAGTGGAAAAAACCTCATCCGATTCGGTCAAAACGGGACTTACTGATCCGATTTTGGTCCAAAACGGACGGGGTAACAGCAGCTAATGGGAATTAACTAATCTGGTTCAAAACCGGATCAGTTAAGAATTAACTGATCCGGTCATTAAACAAAGCCGGATCAATTAGTCAACCAAACTTATCCGATTTTGGTTAATGACCGCATTAGTTGGGAGCATTTAATATTAAAAAAGAATTACAAAAAACCAAATTTGCAGTCTGTAGTACTCCTCTTTGTTTCTTTTTTTTTTTTTAGGAAAATCTGCACTTCTCATGTGTACAAATTACCCAATGAAAATCCAACCAAAACCTAACGAAAATTTGCAAAAACTATAAACAAAATCAGATTAATAAGTGAAACATATTGTATAAATTACAAAAAATCAACCAAAATCAAAAATTAAAATGGCACAATTTTAACAATTTATGAAACTTACCGAAATTTACATAAATCCTAAAAAACTAAGAGCAACGAAAACTAAAAAGACAAGATCTGAATCCCTAGAAAACTAAGAGCAACGAAAACTACAAAAACGAACAAAAAAAAATATGAATTACATACATCTTGAAGATAATATAGATAATGAAATGAAATTATAAACTTAAAACTAAGAAAAAAGAAACAAGATCTGAACGACGAACGAATGTAAAATCATGAACGAAACAAGATCTGAACGACGAACTAATGTTAGAGGAGACGACGAACGACGCACGAATGTAAGCCATGAACGACGTGAAACTTCGATTTCGCTCTTCTAACTTCGATTCTTCGATTTCTCCTTCATAACTTCGAATCTTCGTGAGATTGAAGGGAGACCGAAGAGAAGTGATGAGGGCTAAGGGAAAATTATGGCGAGAGATAGAAGAGAGAGATGAGAGATGAAGGGGAGGGCCGTTTGAGGGAAAATTGTGGCGAGAGATCGAAGATGAGAGATGAGAGATGGAGGGGAAAATTATGGCGAGAGATCGAAGAGAGAGATGAAAGATGAAGGGGAGGTAGGAGATAGACTGGAGGTAGGTTTCATGACTGAGGTCGTTGAGACCGAGAGAGACTAGGTTTAGAGTTGGGTCGCCCAATTTATACGGGGATAGGCTCAAGAGGTTAACTGGTCCACAAACTGGGCATAAATTTAGTTGGGCCAAAATAAACAAAGCGGGGTTAAATTTTTTTGGGTGACAAACTAGTCCGGTTTGAGGGAGAACCGGACCAGTTTGTGGCCCAAAAAATTGCGACAAAAAAAAAATTAAAATTACTGATCCGGTTTTGGGAGAAACCGGATCAGTTGACTTTAACTGTTCCGGTTTTGTCTAAACCGGATCAGTTAGGTTGTGACATTTAAGGTTTTTTCTACTAATGTTACCGGCATAAAAATCCCCATGCATAAAAGCCTCAGCCCATTTTTCTTTGTCTCTGTAAATCCTTTGCCTACTGCTTTTCGCTAACCTCATAAGAAGTCATCAATTCTCCCCATGCTTGTTCGAAGTCGTTTATAGTCATATATCCATCCACACATTTCATGAAACCACTACAGAAACACTTATTGGTATGACATTTGACGTTTCGCATCAAGTGCCACAAACATAACCTGTGACAAACATTTGGGAATATGACCTTGATAGCATTCACCATTGCCCTATCCTCGTCAGTGATAACAGTGTATGGAGCATTATTTCCACCAGCCTCTAATAACTGTTGGAGCACCCACTTATACGTCTCTTCCTTTTCATTTTGTAATCAATGCAATGACAAATGGGACGGTCCTCCTATGGTGGTTAACCCCAACGATGAAAACAAATGGCTTCCTATATGCATTGACTTTGTAAGTTGTGTCATATGCAATCACTGTTCCAAAAGCCTTGTAATTGTTACGACATATTCCATCGCACCAGAACATCTTGTCAATCCCACCTTTCTGATCATGAGTGTACCTAAAAAAAAGTGGGGTCCGAGGATTTTTTACCTAATAAGTAGGCAATCACAATTTCGGTGTCTCCATCATGTATCTCTGCCTTTTTGAAATTTTCGCACGTGTTGTACAAATCACTAGTTAAGAATCCTACTTTCCGAAGCCCACCAGCTTGTTGGGCTATATTCCTCATAGTGATGGAAGGACGTACTCCTGAGTTGATTAACGACTTAATCTATATTTTATCCGGCTTTAGTGACCTCTCTCTCGGCTCCCGCAATGTTTTAAACCAAAATAACAATTTTTTAGTGAAATGAGAAAATGTAAAAAAGAATGTAATATGTCCTATTTGTATATGTTCAATTAGACATTTGAAGTACCTAATGAAAGGGACTTGGTTCATTTGAACAAGTTCGTGATTGTGCTCTTCTATAAACCGTGTCACGTGCCATGTGTTAGAGTTCGGATCCCATTTGAAATTGATCAACGCTTTACAACCGCATCGAGTGATTGGTCTATGTTTGCGCCTCCTGTCCTTTCTCTCCAAGTAGCTCATTGATCGGAATCCCTCCCGATTACACCAAACCAATTGAGATGTAATGTGTCCGTTCAATTTGCTCCTAATTGGATTCCTACGGCGTACACCAAAACCTTTCACTCGAGTACATCTTATAAAACTGAAGACAATTGTGATGGCTCTTGAAAGAAAGTTTTTTCATGTCATCTACTCTAAACTCTTCTAAATCCTTGCCAATTTGATCCCAAACTTCAAGGTCGAAGAATGTGGTTGTATTTCCTCCATGTGAGATTTTGAATCAGAGTCCTTATCACTCTCCTACCCATCTCCAGCGTCACTTTGCTGCGAATTATACTTGATGATTGCGTATTTGCCAAGTGGGATACAAATTTCGAATTACGATTATTGTATTTAACAAACGTCCAAACATCTCTATCTTCTATACATTAAACACAAGTGCATGAAGACGTACCTCGTCAGAATTGTTGTCCTCGGTGTTATGTTCTGTATTTCTATCCACTAATTGGTCGAAGTTAATCGGAGTACCGCGGTGTTTTTCGATTTTTTTAGGGTTCATTGCACAGAAAATAACAAAATTAATAGAATTCAAAGTACGCCATTATAGTTACATGAATTTTGGGTGAAATTAACCACATGATGTTGTATTTACACTAAAATTAACAATTTTGAGGACTAATATGTGACGTACCATAGTCCTATTTGCATCGTACTCTAGTCCTGGTAAGCTTTCGTCATTAGATGTGTCCATGCTGTATATAGTTAAACATGATCACGATCTTTACAAAGGGTTTATCATGTCTATGATATCATCATTCAATTTAATTACAAACAATTGAACATCAACAACATCTGGTTACATACGACACAAGTTCAACAATTTATTCATAACACGCATCACAAAAATTGTTACTTGAACTACAAAAACTGTAACATTTGAAAAATTGAGACGCCACAATCAATTTTGTGAAGGTCAATATGTTTAAACCGATTTAGGCTCCGACGAGAAATCCTTTTTAATTCGGTGACCAAAATAAATTGGATCCTTGAAGTTCGGTTTCGAAATTTACGTGGGAGGTGGTTTTCATAGATCTAAATAGTTTACCCTAATTTCTACCTTCTAAGAAAAACACAACAAAAAGAAAGCTGATATATGAAAAAGGGTGAGATCTGATTTAATTTTAAAAATATTGTTTATTTCCAATTTTTTAGTTTATTAATTACTTTTTATAATTTGAATAAAAAAGTAACCGTTTATAATTATTTCATCATAAGACTATTGTTCAATTATGGCGAATGGGGGAAATTGGGTGCAAAATTGTGGAATTTAGGGAAAAAGTACCTCAAATAGGGGTTTATTAAAACACAGGTGACCTAGTCAACGCCGAAGATCTGATTCAGCTCCTCAACTAAGGTAATTTTTGTCCTTAAAGACCAAATCTAAGGTCCAATTTGGTAAAAAAAACAAATAGGCATTTCTTGACACGTAAAAACGAGATTCTAGTAGTTTTTCTCCAATTTTGACCCATAAAAGCCAAAATGACTCCCAAACCTTAGGTGAACTATTCTCGATACACAAGGAAAGTAAACGAGACAAACTACTAACCTTATTTAACCAAAAACCGATGTTTTATTTAACGAAACTTTACGGGTAGAGAATAATTCCAAATTATAGTGGAACCATGTAGAATCCAAAAAAATAATTTTAGTACCAAATGGAAAAGTCCAAAGTACGATGGTACCAAATGGAATTTCCCTAATTTTAAATTAGTAGGTTATTTTTTTATTCTTATTATTTTTTTTATTGTTTAAATAATGTAGTTAGTAGCTTGTGTTTCTTTTTCTAATTAATTTTTAAAAACAATGAAGATTGTATATTCTCCTTTTTTCATAATATTTGTTGTCCCAAACCTCATCCAACTAAAATTGAGTCAGAAATGACCCCATCCAACCCGGGTCATTACCAAAGCATTTGGCCACGCCAAATTATAAATACAATATGTCACTTTTAATTTGGTAATTTGTAAAGGGCATCATGTTATTTTATTTGTAAAGGCCAAATTATAACGAAAGCATACAATATAAAAAAAAGACCACATATTAGAAGTGTGATATAAATGGCTACAATATATAAGTCTAAAAAAATGTTGAACCCAAACTCCCTTTGGCCATCATATTTGTTACACAATTCATACTTAATGAAATCTTGCAAGTAGAACATGCATTGGGAGGAGGGAAGACTATTAAACCCTATCTAATAGACACCTATAGGTTGTTGTTACACAACCTACTACACCACTAGGCTTTCATTGCATTGTACTAATGCTTTTTAATCAATGCTTTGTTTTCTTATGCGTCACAAAAATTTATTTAAAGGGTTGCATATATATTATTTGGTGTGTCAAATATTTGTTAAAAGTTAATTTTATTTATTGTGAAAAAAAACATAAAGCAAACAATTGTGAAAGTGGTGACTTTTGGAAAAAGAGCAAAACTCCCTCTCCAACGCATGTGTTAGTTGGAAGATTTAATTGATTAATAAATTGTGTAAGATAAAGTGATGGTGTTAAGTGTCTTGTATTTTCAAATTTTTTTTCTAAAGACAACTTTTTCTTTAAGAAACATCAAACATACAAATTGAATAGAAGTGCACTTTTAAAATGAGAAAATAAAGGAAATATAATTAAACCCCCTAATTTTCTGTTCAAACCCACATAATTAATTATCATACCTCATAATTACCACACAGGAACTAGTGTATTGACCTCATATTGAAAAAGATGTCTTAGTCATAAGTACTTGCTAAAAGGAAGACTTAGGCCTATGAAATTGAAATTTACTTTATTTTCATCATTTTTTTTATCCACTATAGTGTAAAACTGTTGAATTTATTATTGTCCCATCTACTGTATTTGCATAACATGAATTATTATATATTAATAATTCCTATGTTCATAACACAAGGGAATAGAAAATTAATCAGAAAAAAGAATCTAACTCCTTTTAATTTTACAACAAATGATTACTGACTATGACTTCAATATTTTTTTTTCTCTTTTTGTCTTAACCTAAATTATCATATTTATATACATGGAAAAATTTCCAATTGATTATAGCCATCTTAAATATTTAATTATCGCTTTATTGACGTTAGTGTAAGCCTAAATTGTTAAGTCATGTCCAAATACAAGATATGTCATGTCTAAAGTGGTTCATTTCTTATGACAACAAAAGTGTATTCATTTATTTTGCGTACATAAGACTTGAAATTAAATTTTTTTGATAGGGCAAGGAAATGCGGAAATCTTAATTGAGACAAAATAAGAAAAAACACAAATAATTTGAGAGACGATATAAGAAAAAACATAAATAAATTAAGAAAAAAAACCAATGAAATTAAAATTTACTTTATTTTCATCAAAAAAATTTGATCCACTATAGTGTAAAATTGTTTAATTCATTATTGTCCCATCTACTGTATTTGAATAACATGAATTATTGTATATTAATAATTCCTATGTTCATAACACAAGGGAATTAAAAATAAAAGAATCTGACTGCTTTTAATTTTACAATAAATGATTAATGACTATGACTTTAATATTTTTTTTTCTCTTCATGTCTTAACCTAACTTATCATATACATGGAAAAATTTTCAATTACTAATTTTCCATTATAGCCATCTTAAATATTTAAATATTTTTGCATACATAAGGAACTGTAACTTAATTTTGTTGACAGGGCAAGGAAATGCGAAAAACTAAATTGAGACAACATAAGAAAATGCATAAATAAATTGAGAGACAATTTAAGAAAAAATATATTTCATTCATAATAAAGTCATTACAAAAGTCTTCATACTACTTTATTACAACCTATAATTTGCTCCTACTACTAATGGAGCCAAATAACAGACAAAAAAAAAACAAAAATAACCATAAAAAAAAACCCAAAAAAAAGAAGAATCCTAGTGTAGACACATAATCATGTCTCCTTATTTAGTACCCTATGATGACTAATATCCCGCTCTAATTGGTCCAGATCGAGCAAAAATAAAGAACGAGTGTATAATAAAATGTTTAAAGCCCAAAACCACTTTCTAACTATTTTTATTAACTCATTTCCGAAAACCTTTTTTATAAATAATTTTACTAAGCCTAATTTCTTAAACGTTTTAAAAAAACGGCCTTAGTAAAATTATTTATAAAAAAGGTTTTCGGAAATGAGTTAATAAAAAGAGTTAGAAAGTGGTTTTGGGCTTAAAACATTTTATTTTAGACTCGTTCTTTATTCTTTCTTCTTTCCTCGATCCGGACCAATTAGAGCGGGGTATTAGACATCATAGGGTACTAAATGGGGAGACACAATTATGTGTCTACAGAAGCCCCCACTTTGACTGAGGTTTGTAAAACCGAAAGTCAAAGTACAAGTGTCAGGATGGAGATTGATTCTAGATGCTCTGTAATCCAAAATCAATCTTTTACGCCGGCACCTGTGAAATAAGTAAAAGCTTTAGGAACATAAGGGGTCATCAGCTATTTTAGTCCGGCTCATGTCGGAGTTACGAGCTATTTTAGTCCGGCTCATGTCGGAATTACGAGATATTTTAGTCTGGCTCATGTCGGAGTTACACTGTCTCAATTGTTGATGGTTCACAAACCCGACGGAGTCCTCCTCCTTTCTGATTAATGATGGTCCGCATACCTGATGGAGTCCTCCACCTTACTATTGATGATGGTCCGCAGACCTGGCAGAGTCCTGCCCCTTACTGTTGATGATGGTCCGCAGAGCTGACGGAGTCCTCCGCCTTAGTGTTGATGATGGTCCGCAGACTGACGGAGTCCTCTACCCTACTGTTGATGATGGTCCGTAGACCTGATGGAGTCCTCCGCCTTACTGTTGATGATGGTTCGTAAACCTGACGGAGTCCTCCGCCTTACTGTTGATGATGGTCGACAGACCTGACGGAGTCCTCCGCCTTACTGTTGATGATAGTTCGCAGACCTGACGAAGTCCTCCGCCTTTCTAGTTCATTTTGGCTATGAAGCCCCCGAACGTATTGTACAAGCTTGTGCGCAGAACGCAAAAGCTTGCGCTTGGAGTAGCTTGATGCGCTGGATGCAGGTTGATGCGCGTGGCGCTGGTTTGTCGGTGCATGGGACACATGATCTTTAGGTTCCTCGGAAGACTGTAGTTCAGATCCTCCACGTGGTCGATTCTTTGAAGCATGGTCCATAGACCTGGCGCTTGACTTTCGCTGTTAACTCTTAATGGTCCGCAGACTTGACGGTATATAACTCGTATAGAGTCGTTCAATGTTGGGTACCTGTAAATACAACTAATACACAAATATACAGACAAACAACGAGGGGACATGCATGTGTCCCGTGATGTGGGTGCTAGTGTATGGATATGACATGACTTGAGTTGACTTAACTTGACTTGAAGGTGTTATCGTGTTTGCATACATGTGTGCGAGTGTGTGTGTGTGTGTGTGCGACTCTATGACTTACGCTAGAAACCTATGGCTAAGGGCGAAGGATGCAATGCGTGACACAATGTTTGGATGATGTAGATATGTAATGCAAATGCAGAGATATGACACTAATGTTGATGATATGATATGATGCTTTGTTGTTACTCTAAGCTCAATTTTTCATTTAGAAAACTGTTTTTGAAAGAGGAGAAATGGGAAGCCCCCAAGGATGATCCACGTAGGTCATGGTTGATTCGAAATGCGTCGTAGAAAAAGTCTTTGACTTTAGTTTGTTATTAAGTGAGCCCATAAATAGTTAGGATCTCTTATGGGTCTAGAGCCCACAATATTTTGCATGGACTCGTAATGAAGTCCTTATCAAGGTACAGGTGGAGCCTATGAAAGAGGAGAAATGGGATGCCCCCAAGGATTTGAAATACATTGTAGCACGAGTCTTCGTAATGCTTGAGTTGTATATGCTTCGAGTTTTGTATGCCAAGGGCCTAAGTGAGCCCTCAAATAGGTGCGCTCTTGTATCCGCGTGGGTTTAAAACCCAGTATGTTATATATGGACTCGTAAGGAAGTCCTTCAATAGGTCTGAACTTGGAGCCTATGATTTTCTAGATGGACTAGTGATGAAGCCCTCAATAAGATGGAGTTGATGAAGTACCCAGCTTGATTGCTTGATTTTAAAGATATCTCGTCACGTTTAGTGAAAGTTTCAACCAAAGATTTCATATAGGGTTCCTAAGGTGAAAAAGACAAGAAGAAAGGAACACTCAAATGATGAGGCGCGGTCATAACGCTGAGTGTTGAAAGGTTAAGGTTGGCTTAGAAGCGATAATGTAGCTGAGAAAACGGCAATGGATAAGAATAAGAAAAAGGCGGAGTCATAATGACTTGACTCACGCAATAAGGTAGGCTAATGATGCAGGTTCAAATCTCAGTCTAGTTCTAAGGGTAGGGATGAGCATTGAAAATTCATGATTTTTTTGGGCGATCCGCTTTTCTCATGAGCCTAGGCGAGCCTTAAAAGATATGTCTTGAAAAAAAATGGTCGGGCCTCAAAAGAGGTTGCCTGCGTATCCACGATGGAATCAGGCCAGTCGTAGCTCTTTGCATTTTAATTGGCGGCCGAGCATTTTGTTTGGAGCCATTTGCAATGAATTAGGTATTGATTTAGAAGAGGTCTTTGGCAAGGGTGGATAATGATGCAGTTTTGGTTTGGTTTAAAGCGGTTGGACCTCAGGGTGAGGTTTCCTACGTATCTTTAGCAGAATCAGATCATTCGTAGTTCAGGCTGGTGAATGAGTGATGGGTTTTAAAATAGTACCGCAAGTGCATGGTGTCTGTTGTAAGCAGATACTTAGCAAATAAGAGTCGATCCACAGGGAGAGGAATTCTACATATTAATGCTCAATTACTTAACTATTCAGAGAGAAAAGTTGTGGAATGATTAATAACTAAACTAAAATAAACTAAATCACAAGAGATGGAAATTTATCAAATAATTAAAGATCTAGGGCGTTCGATCGGTCCACCATGCTTATACCAATCAGTATGGTTCAGATAACTAATAATACTTAGGTAAAAGGTCGAGCAATTAGAGTAGGCGTTAATCTTATGGTCGGGTCTTAACACTCTCAAGGCAACATATGCAGTATGGTCACATCACATAATCAGACTCACTAGTGTGTTCTAGGCCTCTAAAAGTAGGATCTTGATCAATACAAACAATTATTAGCCATAAATGATTCATGAAATTGTACACTAACATAAATCGCAGATTAAAAATGAATCACACTAGAATTGCTCTAACCACAACCTAGATATTAAAGAAATCAAGAACAATAAATCATGGTGTAGGCGTGGATTTTTATTCCTTTAATGCCTACACGCGGTGTGAGTGCATTTATTTGACTACCCCATTGTTAAGGTTTTATTAAAAATTCGTTTTGAAGTAGCCAACAATTCTTTAAAGGAAGAATCATAAACCTAATTGGATATTGAAACAGAAGGGACATCTTAGGGACTTATCCAATGTAGATTTCCCCATCATGACTCCATATATGGTCAGGAACCAAAAATTGAGTTCGAGGGTAAGGGTATAATATAGTCAGGAACTATATTGCCCATTGCTGGCCTCTACTAAATACCGATTCATTACAGATTTTATGCAAAAGAATAATCATCTAACGTTTTAATACACCCTAAGAATATTTAGTCTAAGTTGGTTCAAGAAACACATAAAAGACTAATTTTTAGTGACATGTGATTTAACAATCAGATTACTGGGTTCCTAGCAGGTTGCCTATATTATCTGATTTAGTTAGAAATTTTATTTAGGTATTGATTAACAATAAATATAAGGTGATAAATATTGCAATCAGGTATAAAAAATAATATGTTCATAAAAAGAAATAAAAAATAAGAAAAGAAAATAATGCAGGGAATTAGTATAATATGTACAATACTTACTGTCGCAGGAATATATTAATAACCTACATCATGAATAGAATGTTAGTAACTTCAATAAAGTAATAAAAAAAAATAAAGCAAATAAATAAAGTTTGTTAATTTTATTTGACCCTCAGAAATTATACCACCATCCGGGGTCGTTGATTTGTACGGATCTTGGAAAATTGAATTATTGTAGGAGTCTTTAAAAAAGAAAAAGATTTGTTGTTTGTATAATAATATGTCGAGCGTGTGATGATATAATCAGTACTAATGATTTAGAGTAGCTTCAGATTTGTGAATCTTAGATGATGATGTGGCGAGATTACGTTGCTAGGTGAATGAATTTGTGTTTGGCGGTGGAGTATGGTGTTGTTGTAGGATGATAATTATATGGTGATCAATATAGGTGTAGTGGTAGGATGATTGGCTGATGTGTCGTGGATCTATGGTGATAGTAGGAGATGTGGACGTTGACTTTATCAGGGAGTGGGGATTATAGGTTTAGATAGTTGAGTTGCAATAGGTTTTTGAAAGATATTAAGGTTTCTTAAAAGATTTTTTATAAAATAATTAGATAAAGATATTTGAAAACACTTTGGGAAAAAGATGATTTTTCTATAAAAAGATATTTTTATTAACAAAATTAATTAATATAATTAATTAATTCTATTAATTAAATTAGGCTAGAAAAGGGGTTTTCAAAAATTGGGCTTTCATAAAAACTATTTTTAAAAGGTTTTTGAAGTTGGGCTTTTAAAAAGTTATTTATAAAAAAAGGTTTTAGGAAATGGGTTAATAAAAAGAGGTTATAAAATGGTTTGGGCTTAAAACATTTTATTTTAGACTCGTTTTTTATTCTTTCCTCGATCCGGACCAATTGGAGCAGGGTATTGGTCATCATAGGGTATTAAATGGGGAGACACGATTATGTGTCTACATATGGCATAAACATGGCTTCCCTCACTAAGCCCTAGAAATAAAACTACTCACTCATGGCAAAGAAAGCACAAACAATAACTATTGAAATATTCATACTTCGAAGCAATTAAGAACTATAAGAGACAAATACTTGAAAGTAAATAAGAACCATGAAAGAGACAATTACCAATTGAAAGGAAAAATGAAAAACTTGAATTGAACTTGAATAATCTCCAATGTGCGATAATTAGGGCTACAGAGAAAACTATAGTTTAGAGACCTAATCAATGTAAAGTGAAAATCAGAAAAAAAAAGGTCCTTGCCAAATATTTCACAAGGCTATTTATACCAACTGTTAATTATGACTTGAAATCTTGTGAATGGCATAAGGCTAACTTTGAATGCACATATCTTTCAATCTATAAATGGTTTTGATGTGATTCAAATTGGAGGTGAAAGCTTGTTCACAGGTCATATGCCCAATTCCGCTGAGAAACGAGAAAGTTACGCCCGTTTTACGAAGAGCTGCCGAGAACATACCGCGACTCGCGGCAGACACCGCGTCTCGCGGCCATCACCGCGCCTCGCGGTTTGCGAGACGTGTTTTCGATTCGGATTTTCTTTTTAGGGTTTTGTACGGAATATATTCTAGGGTTTTGTGCGGGGTTCCTTATGTTATAAAAGGACCTCTTAGTATTCATTATTTGATACACAACTTATGAAACACTTTTAGCCTCTAGAATTTAGGACTCCTTGTATTATTCTCTCTGTTTTTCTCCATCATAGTGAAGAAGCTCGAATCCCCCACCTGTGGATGTAGGTCTATTTTGACCGAACCACGCAAATCCTTGTGTTTTTTTGTTTCTCTTCTTTATTGCTTTTCTCATCCTTATTATTTCATTGATTTTGTTCCGCATTAATCAAACTACAACACCCAGATTCCTAACAAATTGGTATCAAGAGCTTGGTTGTTTAAGATCTTAGGTGTTTATAGAACAAGTTTGATTTTTTGATTATGTCAATGAAATTCGATATTGAGAAATTTGATAGGCAAATAAATTTTGGCCTATGGCAATTGAAGATGAAAGCCATCTTGGTTCAAAGTGGCTGTCACAAGGCTCTTGAAGGTGCATCAAAAAAGCCTTCGGGTATGGCGGATGATCAGTGGGAGGAGATCGATTTGAAGGCACTCTCGGCGATTCATTTAAGTCTATCTAATGAAGTTTTGAGAGAGGTTGCCAAAGAGACGTCTACTGCGGGTTTGTGGTTGAAATTGGAGTCACTTTATATGACAAAGAGCGTGACCAACCGTCTACTACTCAAATCTAGACTTCATGATCTCAGTCTAGAAGAAGGTAAACCACTTGAGTCTCATTTAGATGAATTCTTCTCTATTATTATGGATTTGCAAAACATCGATGTTGAGATCGATGATGAGGATATGGCTATTAGGTTGTTGTGTTCTTTACCGCCTTCGTATAAGCATTTTCGAGATACTTTATTGTATGGTAGAGATGATTTGAGTTTGCAGGATGTTAAGGATGCCTTAACTCAAAGAGATTTAATTGACAATAAGTTGGTTAATAAATATGCTCAAACTAATGCTTTGGTTGCTCATGGTGGAAAGAATTTTGGTAAGAGCAAAATTTGTAACTATTGTCATGTGAAGGGTCATATTAAATCTGAGTGTTGGAAATTAAAGAAGAAGAATGGGGAAAAGTCCAATGAGGACCAATCCGCAAATATCGCCAACAATGGCTTTGATGATGATGATCTTGCACTTTAGGGTTACATATTTGGGGCTGCGGTTTCTACGATCTCTTTATGATTGGTGCCCTTTGAAATCTCTTGGTAAAACGAGAAACCATGTGGATTTTTTGCTATGGAGTCTATGATAGATTGTTTTTGAGTTTTTTGTAACAATCTTGGTAATGCATTAGATTTTGTTCTAGTTATGCTATTTCTTATCTCAAATTTGGTACTTTTGTGTTTTGTAAAGTACAATTGCAATTTAGATGTTATTGATGTCAATTGGTTTTCTAGAATTGCTTGAGTTTGTTGTTGAGATGAAGAAGTGTTTGAAGAGAGTTTGGTCAATTTGAGTAAACATGTTTGGCGTTGGTGACTTTATACTCTCGATCTAGGCCATGTGATGGTTTTGTATACGGATTTTGTGTTCGAAGACGCATCGGTACACAATTATAGAAGATGTCCGTTTTCTGGGTTGCCTAAAATGAGTAGGCTTATGGAATTTTATTTAAGGTGGAGGTTCTATGGTTGAGCATCACTTCTTGGTTCAAGGTGGAGGTATCTTGATTGATTGGTTTCAAGTCAAGGTGGAGATTGTTAATTATGACTTGAAATCTTGTGAATGGCATAAGGCTAACTTTGAATGCACATATCTTTCAATCTATAAATGGTTTTGATGTGATTCAAATTGGAGGTGAAAGCTTGTTCAAAGAGCTTTCCAACGACAGGTCATATGCCCAATTCCGCTGAGAAATGAGAAAGTTACGCCCGTTTTACGAAGAGCTGCCGAGAGCATACCGCGACTCGCGGCAGACACCGCGTCTCGCGGCCATCACCGCGCCTCGCGGTTTGCGAGACGTGTTTTCGATTCGGATTTTCTTTTTAGGGTTTTGTACGGAATATATTCTAGGGTTTTGTGCGGGGTTCCTTATGTTATATAAGGACCTCTTAGTATTCATTATTTGATACACAACTTATGAAACACTTTTAGCCTCTAGAATTTAGGACTCCTTGTATTATTCTCTCTGTTTTTCTCCATCATAGTGAAGAAGCTCGAATCCCCCACCTGTGGATGTAGGTCTATTTTGACCGAACCACGTAAATCCTTGTGTTTTTTTGTTTCTCTTCTTTATTGCTTTTCTCATCCTTATTATTTCATTGATTTTGTTCCGCATTAATCAAACTACAACACCAGATTCCTAACACCAACTCCTAAAAAAAGAACGAAAAAGGAAATAAAAAAAGTGCGGATTTTAGCTTTCGGGTCAACCGCCCGATCGGGTGCCAGATGCCTGATCCCATCGGAGGGGGTCTCCAGCGTTGTAGTTCTTCAGCCGGCCAGGAAAGCAGTGCGCTCGATCGGGCGCCTTTAGCGAATTGCAAGCGGGCAACATAAGCCCGATCGTGCCCGAAATAAATAGCATTTAGAGAAAAGTGACCGCCCGATCGGACGGTTGTCGCCCGACCAGATCGGGCGGCCCTTGAAATGGAGCTCCATTGGCAATTGACGCCAAGGCTTCAAATCTCTTCACACCGAAGGCTTTGGGAAGTAGCTTCGGGCCTCGGGAACTCATACGCGTGCCTCCTAACTCTCTCCAATCCATTGTGGCATCAAGAATAGCAGAAAATAGGGAAATAATTCCCTAAAACCTGAAAACTATCATAAAACACAAAACCACAACTAGATGGAAGATGTTAGTATAAAATTGTTCCTAAGAGCACTATTAGCACGCATTTCAACAAAGAAGCTGGGAGAAAAGTAGATATAAAACTATAACATCAAATTTCCCCAAGCTAAACCTTTGCTTGTCCTCAAGCAAAGCATGACATGAACATGAATATAATTGCTTCACCCCTTTAAATATGAAAATAAAGATTAAAACGTTTCAGAGCTCAAGATCATTCATGCAGGAAAAATTCAAGCTCAATTGTTCAGATCACTCTAACCACCAATCGCCCAAGCAAGCAGTCAAATGCGGTTGCCTTACGTGACATGCAAATCTCGAAAAGGTGCTCACCAGGGTGTCACTCCTCTTAATTTTTGTGGCAGGCATAAAATGTGCCCGAACACTCAGATTCCAACCATAATAACCCTTCCCATTCACTCTCTCATGTATTTAGAAAGGTATCATGCCACTAATCCTATCCAGGTCGACTCAAGTGGGGCTAGAATGGAAAAAGAATCATGAAAATCAAATTCAAGGCTTAAGAAACATTTCAAAGCAACGCCTCTATCACAGCATATGAAAAATGATGCCAAATGTCAACAAGTACCTTGCCAAAATCAAGATTGGAACGCTAGAGAGGAATAACACACAAGAATAAACTAGACATAGAAATAAATCCATGGGCAAGAATGAATTCTCACAGTCTAACCAGTTCAAACATGCAGTCAAAGTAAGTGCGTTATCATCAAAACCCACTCAAGTTCAAGGCAGTTAAAGGTCACATTCCAGCATCACAATCTCAAGTGCCCAACTATCCAAATAAAGAGCTAAATTATACTTTCAAAGAACATCACGGGGCACAGGGAAGCAATCAATTCAATCTAGTCAAATCGTATTTTTGGTATTTTTTCAGCAATGTTTCTTTTTTTTTTTGTTTTTTTTTAAAGCAATGAAACTGAACTAACTACACTAGATAGCAATTAAAGAGAGGAGAGTACTTACAAAGCTCTTCCCCCAAGCTGAACTTGGCAATGGC
This sequence comes from Beta lomatogona, assembly GCA_947646795.1. Taxonomy (NCBI): domain Eukaryota; kingdom Viridiplantae; phylum Streptophyta; class Magnoliopsida; order Caryophyllales; family Amaranthaceae; genus Beta; species Beta lomatogona. The sequence goes on from CANSNZ010001114.1 coordinate 54,326, forward strand.
CTCATTACAGCAAGGGGAAAGAGAAAGAACAGGGGCGTCAACCTCCCAAGGAAGCATCAGTATCATCATCCTCCATGTCCTGTGCTCCTTTGGTCCCTGGAATGTTGTAGATGGGGTTCCATGTATACCATGAGTGGCGGGGATCTTCCTCAGAAATCCGATGAGTTCTACAGTACTCATCGTACATGGGATACATGGCCAAGTGCTAGTCATTCTGCAATGTAGCAACCTGCTGGTTGAGTGCAGTCATGCCAAGCTCCAACCTCTAAAGGGTGCTCATCATGCCCTGAAAATCAAAATCACCAGCATATGGGGGATGGGGAGCAGAAGAGGAAGGACCAGCATCATCATCAGGAGGCGGGCGCCTACTGTATGTGCGCTGGGGCATCTCAGGAGTGGGGGTGGGGAAATCCTAGCCCTGGATGGGGGATATTATATTGAAATGCTTTTTCTTTTCCCCTAGACAAGTAGCTACCTATTAGATAAAGCTCATTCCCCGCAAGTTGTTTCCCTCAACCCGCCCAAACAAAGTCCAGGCCATGAATCATTACCAAATTTTGAAGATAGGACGGTGAATGTAAGTGGCCTTACAATGTTGCAGGTTGACTGGGACCTCACTAACCGTAATGATATAATAACATGAACCATGATTAAACCCGTCTGGATGACCAATGTCCCCCTATTGGCGATTCTTAAAATGTTAGCAAATTGGGGTAGGGAAAGACAAAAGTCCTAGTTAAGCAATATGTAAGAAACGTAAGAAATAGGGCCAGACCTAGGTTAAGTAACTTCGAAGCTACTATAGAATTCAAACACTAGGCTCCTATAGGTATTCACATAAACATTATGGAGGGCTTCCATTCCAATTATCTTCATAAAACTTTTAAAATCATTAGCAATTCCTAAACTGTTCAAAAATTCAAGATCTAAAAAGCGAGTAGGGAGTACCTCAAGACCTTTCAGTCGTTGAAAATTATCCTTTGGCTGTTCTGACTTGAAAACCACCTCAGGAAAATCTTCATCCGGTGTAATTTGTGGTGGTAGTGGTGGTGGTGCTCTAGCCCGTGAAGATTTCCAACGTGATCTTCGTGTTTCTGCCATGGATGCCCTTTAAAGCTTTTGGTGAAACCCACAATAGAAGGGAAGTGGAAAGATGAAGGATGAGTGGGGTAGAGAAGAAAGGTGGGGAAAGTGGTGAGAGAAAAAGTAAAGGATGAAGGAAGGAGGTGATTTCTTGAAGATGGGAGGTATTTTAATGGAGGTAAGAGGTGAAAGATGAGCGGATGGAGGAAGAAGATGAAGTGGGAGGTTAGGGTTTTGAGAGGATTTTGACAGGAGAGAGAGTGAGATGTGGGAGAGTTGAAAGACGAATGAGAAAGAAAAAGAAAGGGCCCCATTATTTCTCGCGGAAATCGCCCAGGCACTCGATCGGGAGAGGTCACCCGGTCAGATCGGGTGAAGTGAAAATTTTTTAGTGGCTTCCGAATTTTGTTGCGGGCCCGATCGGGCGAGGTTCGCCCAACCTGATTGCCGAAGGCACTTCCTTCGCATTTTTTCGGAAAAATTTGATGGACAGGACGCTCGATCGGGCGACGTCGCCGGGCCAGATCGGGCGAAGGCCTTTTTTCAGTTTTTTGTTCTCTCAACCAGATTTTGTCACGGGCCCGACCATGCAAGGGTTGCCCGACTAAGAAGAAAAGAAAGAGAAAGAGAAAAGAAAGAAATCAAATTAAAAGGAAGAAAAGATACGGGTTGTCTCCCGCACGACCATGTTACCTCATCACTTATGTCTCAAAAAAAGTAGATTCGAAAAGAATCTCCTCTACAGGCCTATGAAAGTACCCTCATAGTACAACTTCAAGCGTTGCCCATTCACCTTGAACTTCTCACCTCCATTCTTAGAAATTTCAACTGCTCCATGTGGCTTGACATCAGTCACCACGAATGGTCCCGACCATCGAGACTTGAGTTTTCTAGGAAAAAGTCTCAACCTCGAATTAAATAGTAATACCTTGTCACCCACATGAAATTCGCTTTTTTCTATCATCTTGTCATGAAACTTCTTCGTTTGCTCCTTATAGAGCTTGTGTGATTCTCATAAGCTTCCAGTCTAAGCTCATCCAGTTTATTCATTTGAAGAAGTCGTGCCTCACCTGCAGCTTGTAGGTCCAAGTTAATTTCTTTAGTAGCCCATGCAGATAGCTACTCCATTTCAACTGGTAGATGGCAAGCTTTGCCGTACACCATTCGATATGGAGTTGTTCCCAAAGGGGTCTTAAATGCAGTGCGTAGAGCCCAAAGAGTACCATCAAGCTTCAAGGACCAATCTTTCCTTTCTTGGGTGACTACTTTCTCCAAAATCCTCTTAATCTGTCTGCTGGATACCTCTACTTGGCCACTGGTCTATGAGTGATAAGCCAAGCCAACCTTGTGAGTGACCCCATGTTTTCTTAACAAAGCCTTAAAAGTGCTCTTATGGAAATGGGAGCCTCCATCACTGATGACAACTCTAGGCACACCAAAATGGGGGAAAATGATTTTCTTGAACATGTTCATCACTACTTGAGAGTCATTGGTTGGTGATGCTATGGCTTCAACCCATTTTGTCACATAATCAACACCTACCAAAATGTACTTGTTTCCACAAGAAGTAGGGAATGGTCCCATGAAATCGATTCCCCGGACATCAAAAGGTTCAACCTCCAAAATACCTATATGTGGCATTTCTGCCTCTTGGAAAAACTGACCCTTTAGCAAGCATCACAAGACACACAAAAGGCGTAAGCATCCTTGAAAATTGTAGGCCGGTAAAATCCAATCTAAATGACTCTATGAGCTGTGGCTTGGGATAGCCTAGATGACCACTAGAGGGCATGCTATGATAATGTTGTAGCACTCCATCAATCTCCCAATCTGCAACATATCTACGAAACATCCCGTCAGTACATCTTTTATATAAAAAGGGATCCTCCCAGAAATATCTTTTAGCATCATGATAGAACTTTTTGCGCTGCTGATATGTAAGATCAGGGGGATGAGATCCGCCAACACAGTAATTAGCAAAATCAGCATACAAAGGGGATTGGGTAGACACAACAAGGAGATGATCATCAGGAAAAGAATCATCTATAGGGCCATCTGAGCTTGACTCAAACCTCAAACGAGAGAGATGATCTGCAACAACGTTCTCAGCACCCTTCTTGTCTCGTATCTCCAGGTCAAACTGTTGAAGAAGAAGAATCCATCGAATGAGCCTCGGCTTCGCCTCTTTCTTGGCCAACAAATACTTGAGGGCGGCATGATCAGTTTGAATAAACAAATACTTGAGGGCGACATGATCAGTTTGAATAATGACTTTCGAACTAATGAGATAGGTTCGAAACCAATCAAGGGCATAAACAATCACAAGGAGTTCCTTCTCAGTAGTTGCATAATTCATTTGAGCTCCATCTAAGGTTTTACTTGCATAGTAGATGGCATGCAACACCTTATCCTTCCTTCAACAAAGCACTGCTCCCACAGCATAGTCACTAGCATCACACATAATCTCGAACGGCAAATCCCAGTCCGCAGGTTGTATGATTGGAGCAATTATCAATGCTTTCTTAATCCTGTCAAAGGACTCCAAACAAGCATCAGTGAAATAAAAAGTGGCATCCTTAAGCAATAATTGAGTTAATTAGGGTTTCGCGACTTTAGAAAAATCTTTTATAAAACGGCGATAGAAACCCGCAAGACCAAGAAAACTCCGCACTCCCTCGACATTCACTAGAGGACGAAGTTTCTCAGTCACCTCAATTTTTGCTCGGTCAACTTGGATGCCACGTTCAGAAACAAGATGACCAAGTACCACTCCTTCATTGACCATGAAGTGGCACTTTTCCCAATTCAAGACCAAATTAACATCACAACAACGCTAAGGACCTTAGAAAAATTATGTAAACACATGTCAAAGTCAGAACCATAAACACTAAAGTCATCCATGAATACCTCCATGATATTCTCTATGAAATCAGAAAATATGGCCATCAAACATCTTTGAAATGTGGCAGGGGCGTTGCACAAACCAAATGGCATTCGGCGGTAAGCAAAAGTTCCATAAGGACATGTGAACGTCGTCTTCTCCTGGTCTTCGGGATGAATAGAAATCTGAAAGAAACCAGAATATCCATCCAAATAACAGAAAAAATTGATGATTTGCTAATCTCTCAAGCATTTGATCAATAAAAGGGAGGGAGAAGTGATCCTTCAGGGTGGCCGTATTCAACCTGCGATAATCAATACACATACGCCACCCCGTGACAACATGAGTAGGAATAAGCTCATCCTTATCGTTCTTAACAACTATTGTCCCCCCTTTCTTAGGAATGACTTGTACCGGGCTCACCCACTTAGAATCAGAAATGGGATAGATGAAGCCCGCGACAAGTAGTTTTCATTACCTCTTTTTTCACCACCTCCTGCATATTAGGATTCAAACGACGCTGTGGTTGTATACAAGGACGGTGATTTTCTTCCAGATTTATTCTATGCATACAAAAGTCAAGGCTAATGCCCTTGAGATCGTCAATGTTATGCCCAATAGCTTTCTTATGCATGCGAAGCACATTGAGGAGCTTTAAAAGCTGGCTATCATCGAGTTTAACACTCACGATCACAGGATAATTTTAATTATCATCAAGAAATGCATATCTAAGGTGAGACGGTAATGGTTTTAATTCTACCTTCTTTACCTGTGGCTTAGAAGTGGAACAAGTGGTTTGCATTACCTCAAAACCTTCGGCAGCATCACTGTCACGACCATCCAAATCATGGAGCAAAGAAGTTACCTCATCATCACCTTCTCCTTTTAAGGCTCCAAAAGCAAGAATAGCCTCCAACGAATCATCTAACAAGGCTCGAGGAGCATCATCTCTGGTAATCTCCTCTATTACATCAATCCTGCAACAAGTGTTCTCGAACATAGGAGACTTCAGAGCATTAGTAAGCTTAAAAGTCACAATATCATCGCCAACACTCAAAGTAAGAGAACCAGACTTGACATCAATAACAGCACCAGCAGTACATAAGAAAGGTCTACCCAAGATGATAGGATTTGACTATCCTCTTCCATATCTAGTACTACAAAATCAACACGAATATAGAATTTTCCAACCCGAACAGGTACGTCCTCTAAAATACCCAAAGGATATTTCACAGAACGATCTGCCATCTGCAAAGTAATCTGCGTGTGCACCTTAAGACTCCCAAGTTCAGTTTATTACAGATAGATAAAGGCATAACAGATACACTAGCTCCTAAATCACATAAAGCCTTATCAATGAATAAAGCACCTACATGACAAGGGATGGAAAAACTACCAGGATCCTTGAGTTTTGGTGGGATTTTATTCTACAATACAACATTGTACTCTTCAGTTAGAGCAACTCTATCTATACCACCAAAATCCTTCTTCTTAGTGATCATATCTTTAAAAAACTTAGCATACACAGGTACTTGAGAAATTTAATCAGTAAAAGGAACTGTTACCTCGAGGCTCTTGACCATGGCCAAGAACTTACCAAGTTGTTGATCGCCCTTTGATTTTTGCATCTTGTGGGGGAAAAGGTAGTGGTGGTGTAGGAGAATCAACAACCTTCTCCTTTTGCTTCCTTGCTTCATCTACCTTCCCTTGCTCAATGTCAGTTTTTGAGCTATCCTCACCTTCATTTTCACCCACTACATCATTATGGAATGGAGGTGGTGAATCATCAGTAGGCATAGGTGGGGAATCATATTGGGTACCGCTTCGAAGAGTGACGGCATTAGCAATTTCTTTGGGAATTGCTTGCCCCAGTAGATTACCTGGTTGCCTCTGCACATTGTTTTCGGCCACCTGAGCAAGTTGAGTCTCCAAATATTTGGTAGTGTTTTTCAACTCTTTGATGCTCTCTTCATGACTCTGCTGCATAGAAACCATCAAATTCATCAAATCAGACATAGTAGGCTCTTGAGAGCTGGCATTCCGAGAAGCTTGCTGCTGATAGCCTTGGTGTGGAGGCCTATTGAAACAAGGAGGGGGATTCTGAAGAACCCCTTTGTAGTATTGTTGTCTAGCAGCATGTTGCGGCAGGTTTTGATGAGGTGGTTGGTAGGATATTTGTGGCATAGGTTGAGGGTTCTGAACATTATTGTTTTTGTAGGAAAAGTTAGGATGATCCCTCCAACCTGGGTTGAATGTGTTGGAGCATGGGTTGTGTGGAGGTCTTTGCTGAAAAGTATTTACATGCTCCATCTGATTCGGGTCAGGTTGATTATAGGAACAATCATAACCAAAGTGGCCTTGAACACCACACACCTCACAGTAAGATGAGGTAATAGGAGCCATGAAAGGCATCACATTAATACTCATAGGGGGAGTTTTAGACTGTGATGATTTAAGTGAATCCATCTTCATGCTTAACTGGGCAACTTGTGAAGATAATAGTGCATATGCATCAACATCCAACCTTTTCTTTGTAATAGTCCTGGAAGAACTATGATCATTTGCTGCTAAGTTGGCTAGAAAATTGTACCCTTCATCCACCTCCTTATCTAGAAAAACACCCTCTGCGGATAAATCAATTGTACTCTTGATATGGGGTTGTAAACCATTGTAGAATGCTTGGGTGATGAACCACTTGTCAAGATTGTGGTGTGGGCATTCTCTCTGCAGGTCCGTGAACCTATTCCATGCTTCCTTCAATGTCTATCAGGTTCTTGTTGGAAGGTAGCAAGTTTATGTCTGATTTCTGTAGTTTTGGTAGGAGGGTAGTACCCTTTCAGGAATGCTTCAGAAATAGCACTCCATTCAGTTGTTGTGACATCATTCAATCATTTATGTGCTTTGTCTTTCAAAGAGAACTCAAATACCATGACCTTCAACTGATCAGGAGTGACCCATTGATGCTTAACGGTACAACAAAGTTGTTGAAATCGTTGTAAATGACTTGAAGGGTCTTCAGATGGATGCCCTCCAAATTGGTTCCGTTGGATCATATTAATGAGGGCAGGCTTGATCTGAAAGTTGGCCGCTTGTATGCCAGGCATAGTAGGGTCTGTGGGAACATTGTCAGGGGAAGGTACCCCATAAGACTTCAATGACTTAGGAGGCATGATTGATTCGGTTGGTTCTTCCGTGGATTTTCCCTGATTAGCAGACTGCTTCTTCTTCTTTTGTTTCTTCTAGAGTTGCCGGAGGGTTTTCTCAAGATCAGGATCAGTTGGAACTGGAGAAACTGTTCTTTTAGACTTTGGCATAAAAGAAACAAAGAAAAAAATGCAGTGAGATTGCCTCAATTGGAACTTGAAGCTCCAATGAGACAGTAGGAATAGTTTAAATAATTAATCAAAAAGCTACAGAACTAGCCGTCTCCCCGGCAACGGCGCCAAAAACTTGATGGGGTTTAAAATAGTACCGCAAGTCCACGGTGTCTGTTGTTAGCAAATACGGGTCGATCCACATGGAGAGGAATTCTACAGATTAATGCGCAATTACTTAACTATTCAGAGAGAAAAGTTGTTGAATAATTAATTACTAAGCTAAAATAAACTAAATCGCAAGAGATGGAAATTTATCAAATAATTAATGATCTAGGGCATTCGGTCGGTCCACCATGCTTATACCAATCAGGAGGGTTCAGATAACTAATAATACTTAGGTAAAGGGTTGAGCAATTAGAGTAGGCGTTAATCCTATGGTCGGGTCTTAACACTCTCAAGGCAACATATGCAGTATGGTCACATCACATAATCAGACTCACTAGTGTGTTCTAGGCCTCTAAAAGTAGGATATTCATCAATACAAACAATTATTATCCTGAAATGATTCATGAAATTGTACACTAACATAAATCGCAGATTAAAAATGAATTACAATAGAATTGCTCTAGCCACAACCTTGATATTAAAGAAATCAAGAACAATAAATCATGGCATAAGCATGGCTTCCCTCACTAAGCCCTAGAGATGAAACTACTCACTCATGGCAAAGAAATCACAAACAATAACTATTGAAATATTCATACTTCGAAGCAATTAAAAACAATAAGAGACAAGTACTTGAAAGTAAATAAGAACTATGAAAGAGACAATTACCAATTGAAAGGAAAAATCAAGAACTTGAATTGAACTTGAATAATCTCCAATGTGCAATAATTAGGGCTAGAGAAAAAACTAGAGTTTAGGGATACTAATCAATGTTAAATGAAAATCAGAAAAAAAAAAGGTCCTTGCCAAATATTTCACATAAGCTATTTATACTAACTCCTAAAAAAAGAACGAAAAAGGAAATAAAAAAGTCTGGATATCAGCTTTCGGGTCAACCACCCGATCGGACGCCAGACGCCCGATCCCAACGGGCAGGTCTCCAGCATTGTAGTTCTTCAACAGGCCAGGAAAGCAGTGCGCCCGATCGGGCTTCTTTAGAGAATTATGAGCGGGTAACATACGTCCGATCGTGCCCGAAAGAAATAGCATTTAGAGAAAAGTGACCGCCCGATCGGGCGGCCCTTCAAATGGGGCTCCTTTGGCAATTGACGCCAAGGCTTCAAATCTCTTCACACCCGAAGGCTTTTGGAAGTAGCTTCGGGCCTCGGGAACTCATACACGTGTCTCCTAACTCTCTCCAATCTATTGTGGCATCAAAAATAGCAGAAAATAGGGGAAATAATTCCTAAAACCTGAAAAACTATCATAAAACACAAAACCACAACTAGATGGAAGATGTTAGTATGAAATAGCTCCTAAGAGCCCTATTAGCATGCATTTCAACAAAGAAGCGGAAAGAAAAGTAGATATTAAATTATAACATCAATGAGAATATGCCCTGACTTTTGCCTAAATCGCCTTTATGGGTTTTCGACCTAGCAGGCTATGGTTTGTCTTTTATGGCTTATTGGAATGCGATATGCATGGTTGTCTGAGAAGGTTTATTACAGAGATTTGAAGTTGGAGGTTTAGAATCGAAGGTCGAAGGTTTTGAAAAGAAAGTACTTTTGACAAAGCTATTGATGGGCTCATTTGCAACACTTCCTCCTTTTTTTTAATGGATTATTTAACTACAATAATACAAACTTTTGGCCGTTCTCTCGCAATAATAGAAACTTTTGATTATTATGTAATATATCAAACTTTTATAAAGATTTCCCCCAATAGGGCAATACCAGTTATTAACTTGTTGTACGTGGCACTCACTATGACACGTGTCGTTATCTAATTGGTTGGTTTTTCTAATTTTTAATTAAATTTGACAAACAAAAAACCCCCAACATTTTTTTTTTTTTTCTTTCTTCTCTTGCTCCCCTCCGCTCTTTTTCTCTCACTACACCCCTGCCCAAGACCGTTTCTCGCTCTTCCTCCTCCCCTCCAGCCCCTCCCCCACCCTTCCCCCACTTCCCCAGTCCCTCGCCCCACCCTGAAACCATTTCCCCAATACCTCCCCTACCCCAAAACCATGAAGAAAACCGAGAACATGAATATATTGGAGATTGAGCATGGCAAAATTGAAAGGAAAATTTCGTTGATTTATAGAATAAATGAGAAATCACAATCCATGTGTTTTAGGTTGAAAAAGTGGTGTTGATTTTGAAGAGGAGAGAGAGTGGAGAAGGTGTGCAATGGGTCAGCAGAGGAGTAAATTAAAGGAGATGTTGAAGACTTGAGTGTCTTGAGAGAGGAGGGCAGGGGCCAGGGTGGAGGGGGAAAAAAAGGAAGAAATTTAGGAGAAGCCCAGAAACTGCATTGAACTAAAGATTAAACAGTGTCTATTAATACTTAATACGTTGCTTGATGATTATTTAATCATCCCTTTCTTTTTGTGGGTATTTTCTCTCTCCTCCCATGTTCTTGTTTTTGTGAAAAGCACTGTTTTTTTGTGGGTTTTATTAGGAGTTTTTCAGTGAGTAATGGTTCGATGAAACCAAAGAGAATTTTTAGTTTTTTAAAAAGATCCTCTGTCAAATATTTTTGCATCAAAGGTTGTCATGTGATGGACGATGTTGGCGCACTAATATTGCAGGTGAATTTTGGTAATAATGATATCAAAACACAACTGTTGCAGGTGATAAACTCGTAAAGGTGGTGATGGTGGTTTGGGGTTTGGTGAAGAGAGAGAGAGAGTGGGTGGTGGATTTCGATGTTGGTGGTGCTGCTGTGGTTGAAGGTTTTTTGTTGGAGGTTTGATGAAGAAAGAGATATTAGTTGGTGGGTTTCGATTTTGGTGGTGGACTGGTGGTGGGGGCGGTTCTGGAGAGTGCTACTTCGTTCTCCGCCATTGATGAGGGTTGCTCTTTTTATGGCGGTCTCGTGGTTTATGTGGTAATACTGGTAAAACCCAAAATTTTGTGGTTTCAGGTGGTAGGGGAGGGGAGAGAAAGAGGAGATGGGCGGTTAACTGGTGGTGAGAATTCGTGGGAGGCAACAACAATGGGTGGGGTTGGGGTACATGACTACTGGTGGTCAGGGCCGTCTTAAACATTTTAGAGACCCTGTTCTAATCTTTAAAATTGGGCCCCTTATATTTAGAAAAATGAAATTTTCATAATAAAAAAGTATGTATTAAAAAAATTATCAAAATAAGATTATATTCATACGAATTGAATCCACGAAAACTTAAACTACTTTATTAAAATGGTAAATAAAATCTCAATAAAGCTTAAAGCTATTATTAACCTCCAATTTGTGATAAATATTCTCCAATTAATCAATTATTAACCAATAATTTCAACCTAAAAAATTAAAGAAAAAAATCTCATTAAAATATACACAATACCATTAATCCTTAAAATATTACTTCTAGTACATTACAAAATTACACAAAGCATCAAAGCCAATTAGTAAGTACCTGCTACTGCCACTGTGCCACATCTCATAATCATCATCTTCGCGTCATATGGAGCAAATTCCCAATTAAACTATTGCAGTAGAACATTTCAACCATTTCAAACCAAAAATTAAACGAAACAAATTAATTAATTGATAAACACAATTGAATAACCAGTGAAATGTGAATGATAAAGTGTAGGTATTTAGAATTAACCTTTGTCTCATATTCTCGTCTCTCTGCTTTCTTCGAAGTTCGACTTCGACGCACGCCGAGATTGACAACGGAGAACAAAACTACAGAAGCAGAAGGTATCCATACTCTTCTGGTTTCTTCTTCCTCCCCAAATTCCCAGATGTCAAAAAATTACAAAAAGTTGAAGGTAACAAAAAGAATAGAACTCTATAACGGTTGATAAGGAATGAGTGAGAGAATTTTGGGAAGTTAAGGGAAATTCAGAAATAAGAATATGGAAGATTTCAAAAGATAACAAATTTTGGAAATTGGAAAGAGAAATTAGGGGAAGTTAGAGAAGAACGTGTCTGTATGTTTATTGGGAGAACCGAATTTTTTTTTTTTTTGTAAAAGGCTGGGCTGCAATATTTGGGCCCTCAAAATTTCGGGGCCCTGTGCTGATGGTCTGTTTGCACAGGCCATTGGCCGGCCCTGCTGGTGGTCGAGGGGTATGGGGTGGTTTCTTGGTGGAGGGACTGGTGGGGTGGTTCAGTTGGGGGAGGGGGAGGAGAGAGAAAGAGATTTTGGATTTTAAATTTTTTGACATGTTTTACAGGTTACAAGTCACATTAACCTACTCTAGGAATTTTGATGTAAAGTTTGTTATATTAGATAATAATCAAAAGTTTGTATTATTACGAGCGAACGATCAAAAGTTTGTATTATTCTAGTAAAAAAAATCCTTTTTTAATTCGACATTTTGCACTTCTTTTTTTGTTCATCATTTTTGCTTTTGCTTTTTCGCTTTTTTTGTTTTTGCTTTGATTATTTTGATGTTGCTCTTTTTTTTTGCTTTCCCTTTACATCGAATTGTCATCAAATGTACTTCCCCTAAGGTAGGTTAAAGGGAGAGGGGTGTTATGTATTTAGGTTGAAATGGAGGAATAGTTGTGGGGAAGGGGAGGAATGCCTCTTTTATATATGCCAGTTGTTCATTGCCTTTGTTAGAATGGTCACGAGAATTAGAAATTCATTTCTTTTAAGGCGACAATTGTGATTTTCATTGATGCTCATTAATAGAGGTTAGAAAATAGATAGATACTCATTTATTAATTGAAAATTTATGAGTACATGCAATAAGAGGGATAATCCTATATTAGACTGGGCAAAATGAAAGAGAAAATGAAACCCTAAGTCTAGACTCCTACGTCACGTGACTAGATAGCTTTGCTGCTTCAATCTTCAGGAGGTCTCTTTCTAAATGAGAAGAGAAGAAGTGTATTTTTCGTGCTGATTGGACCTAAGCGAGTCCAAATGCTTTAATGAGCGATTGGGTTTATATGTGTCTGCTTCTATGACATTGAGGTCATTATCTTCGGTACTTTTCAGCAAATCATTCATAATTTGGATACCCGCATTATATACGCTTGTGAAGCTATCAAGACCTAAGTATTTGAGGTGATTTTTGTATTTAGGGAGGAGGTTAGAAACGAATATCCGTGCCAAGTCTTTTTCTGCAGGCTTTGATACCATATGGGTTGATTTCTCTGTCCACCTATTCATATAAGTGGTAAAACCTTCATTTTCACCTTGTTTAAGAACCTCGAGTTCTCAAACCTTATAGTTATTTCTTCCATCGTGCTGGACAAGTTGGCTAAAACTCTAGCCATTTCAGCGACTTGTTGTTCTGTATCCGATGGACTGCCTATTTCAATGTCGCTTGATTTCTATATAGTTCATCAAAGGAGATTTAGATATAGAACGATGATGGAGAGAGAGAAACGGTATGAAATAATGTATGTTTGTTTAAAAGTTGAGCTTCTAGGAACAAAATAGCATCTCCTAAATGAATGATATATTTTTTTGGATTATTTTTTTGTGGATGCACCTAGACCTAATGCATGTATGCATGACTCTTTTGGATGCACCTAGACTTAATGTATGTATGAATGACTCAATCTATGCGTTCGAACCTGTAAAGCTGCCGACATATCCCAAAAGAGGGGATTAGATCGCTTGTAGTTCGGGACTACTAAATGCGGAATGCATGAGATGAAATGGAGAGTATTGATGCAATGAGACTCCTATATGCCTATGAACTCTAATTAATAAAACTAATTAATATAATTAATTAACTCTATTAAGTAAATTGGGCTAGAAAAGGGGTTTTTAAAAATAGTTTTCATATAAGCCCAATTTTTAGAAAACCCCTTTTCTAGCCCAATTTAATTAATATAGTTAATTAATTATATTAATTAGTTTTATTTAATATAAATATCTTTTATAAAAAATAATCCTTCTCCAAAGAGTTTTCTAATATATTTATCTAACTATTTTCTAAAAAATCTTTTAAGAAACCTAGTTGTTTTCGAAAACCTATTGCTTCAACCACCCTAAACCTGTATATACATTCTAACCTCTCTTCTTTTTATTATTGTATATGATATTCATATTATTATGATTGTCCTGCATGAATTTTTATCACCCACATGTTATTATTGATAAAGAAGACCTAAAGAAATGTTCTAACTAATTAAGATAATTTGGACTACCTGCTAGGAACCCAGTAATCTAATTGCTAAACAATTTGTCAATAAAAAAATAGTCTTTTATGTGTTTCCTGAACCAATTTAGACTAAATATTTTTAGGGTGCTTAAAACATTATTTGGTTATTCTTCTGCATAAAATATGTAATGAGTCGATATTTAGTAAAGGCCAGCAATGGGCAACATGGTTACTGACTGTGTTGTACCCTCACCTCCGAACTCAATCTATGGTTCATTTTGACCATCTATGGAGTCAGGACGGGAAAATCTACATTGGATAAGTCCCTAACATGTCCCTACAGTTTCCAATATCCAATTAGGTTTATAAGTTTTCCTCTAAAAATTTGTTGGCGACTTTAAAACGAATTTTAATAAAACCTTAACAATGGGGTAGTCAAATACGCGCTCACACCACAGTAGGCAAAAATAAAATCACGCCTATACCTAGACAAAAGAAGCCATGGGAAAAGCCATGCAAGGGCATGACCAAACCCATTCTTGTTGTGGATTTACTGACAAAAGTTAGTAAATTCGGTCGTAGTTTTCCGACATCCGATTTTAGTTATCGGAGTCCGATTCTGAATCCGACACATCGCCACGTTGTGGAAATGTGGGGTTAGAGAAGGTGGAGGTGGAGGTGGAGGAGGATGATGATGATGATGGTGATGATGGTGGCGTTGGTGGTGGTGGTGATGGTGGTGCTGTTGGTGGAGGGTAGAGAGGCTGGAGCCTCATCCTCTTCCTTTCAGAAGAGGAGGAGGAAGATGATGATGATGATGTAGGAGCATTGGAGGAGGATGAGGAGGATGTAGGAGTGTTGGAGGAGGAGGAGGAGGAGGAGGATGATGGTAATTGTAGTGGTGGTGGCGGTGATAGATTTGATGTTGGTGATGGTGGTGGTGATGGTGTTGATGTTGGTGATGGTGGTGGTGGAGGAGGGTGCGGTCGGAGGCGGTCGGTTTGAAAATAAATGAATTGCTTGTCGTAGAATATTATTCTCGTCAGACTTAGCCCTAGATAAAATACAAAACAAAGAGTTCGGACAATTGGGTTCCTTTCTTTCGCTAAAGTTAATGGTCCTGCCACTGCCATTGGTTCCTTGCCCTTATATGCAGCCATTTTTTTTATAATATGTGATTGACGATTTTTGAGGGGGAGGGAATTTAGCAAGTGAATAAGAATATTAAAGTATGCCTCACCTTATATAGGAATAAAAGTGACTGTTGGAGGCACCCTATTTATGAAGTGATACTGAATTTCAGTTGGTGAAAATGGTGCCATTTTGAGAAAGAAAAAATAAAAAGTCCAACTAAAGTGTATATTCCCAAAGCATGTATTAGTTGAAAGGAAAATTGTGGCCAAATTAAATTTTATTAAAGTAGAGAAGCAGATTGATAAAATTATATAATTAACTATGTAATAGAGAATTTTCAACTAGTTAATTATGTACCACATTTGTTTTTACCATATACTGTTCCAATGTTTGGAATTGCCCAAAAAAGGGAAACATAAACGTACATACTATATTGTATTATAGAAGTGGTTTATTTCCAAAAAAATTATTAACTTTAATGGATAGAAAAAATGGTAAAAAGATGGAGATAACTAACTTCTTTATTTAAACAAAAAAATGGGGTAAAAGGAAAAAAAAAGTACCAACATGAGTTTTTTGAAAATCCAATAGAAATGCATTTAGATGCACACCATTCATAGATGATCTTATATTTAATCAAGACTAATAAATTAATAATTTCTTGCTTCTTGAATAAGGGTATAAAGAAAATTGTGAATATCCATATGTATAACACAGACTAATATTACTTAAGCTAGATAAAATTATATAATGAACTATGTAATAGATAATTTTCAACTAGTGCATTATGTACGACTTTTTTTTTTACCACACATTGTCACAAATGGTTACTGAAAATACATGATTAAGTCATTACCAAAGATGAGTATGTAACGTTAATTTTACAAGTAATCTTTATTGTAGCCATCCAATGTTATCGGGATCCTACTTTGGATCGTAGGGGTTGGTGGGATCGGATCGTAGAATCGTAAGATCCTACAATTTGGTAAAATAGAGATAATTATGCTGGTGAGAACCTCATGTTAAAAATTTACACATATTAATAATGACCTATTTAATTAGCAAATGGTGATAGTTTTTCAATACTATAACATTGAAGTAACATGCAATCAAAATCTAATTGGAGAAATATAATATGTGAAATTACTCTGTGATTTTCTTACGATAGGATCGGATCGTAGAGTCGTAGGATCGTATTAAGATCCTACCATGTGATTTTTTGTGGTAGGTACAAAATTAAGATCCTACATAGGATCGGGATCGGTGAGGTCCTTTCGGATCGTAGAATCGTAGGATCGTAAGATCTCGATCGGGATTTTAATAACAATGTAGCCACCATAACTTGTCTAAAATAACTTGCTTCATGATTAAGGAAAGAAAGAAAAATGTTCAATCACATAAATAATTAGTCACGTCAAATTACTCTGTTTTGGACATTGGTTGTAACTGGTAATGATTTGTGTCCGATTGTCGAGGTGTGTAAGAGATTTGGAAGGATCTATCTCTGTCTCTCTCTCTCTCTCTTCCTCATTACTCCATTTTTCTATCTCATATAAAACTTGAATGTGGCCCACCTCACTAGGAAAAAAAAACACAAAGATTAACTATTGAATCGGAAGAAGGTATGTTTTATACAAATTAAACTTTTTTTTTTTTTTTTACATATTTTAACTTTTATCTTTATATATTTGTTTATAATTTCCTTTTTGGATTTTGTATGTGGTTGTGTAAATTATTGTTTTGGTTTGCCTTAACACGGATTTTTTTTGTTTTCAAAAGTGTTTGTTTTGCAAATTTTTAAGCCTAATTTTGCTTAATGTTAGGTATTAGGGTTGGGGTTATTTTAATCGTTCAATGACTCATAAAAATTAAAACTGATTTGTTATACAAACAGGGAAAGGGTTTATAATTACAAGACTATTTCGCATCTAATTTGTGTTATGGTTTGAAATTTAGTACTAATTCGTAACTAAATAGGACACATGTTCTTTGGTAATTACTTCGCATCTAAATAGAGTTTTGAATTTTGATGCTGTAATATTGTTTTTTTTAATGTATATTTTCATGTCATATTCTAAAACCATTGTTTTTAGGGTTAGTTTTGGAGCTAGAGTTCTAACAGAATCAGTAGTTCTTTTTTAAATTAATTTATCATAAGAAAGTGAGCGTTGAGGTATTTGATTTGTAATTGTTCAATTGACCTAGGTATGGATGCTCTACAGGATGCACATCCCCTTTTTTTCAATCAAAATATACTGGTGACTAACATTTCAGTAGGCTACAATGGGAAGATTTTCTCAAGGTTGAACTGACTTGCACCAAGTGGAGGGTATGGTGGAGGCTTAGGCATTATGGAGGTGTTACTTGGCCTAATCAGAGAACTCTGATCGAGAATTGGATTCTGAGGGACATTCTCTTCAACAATGGGAGGGACTTGTAGGCCTGGATCAACAAGGACATGACTGTTTATTTTGATGGCTTTCCCTGACTATTCAAGGAAGACTGATTAGATATTTTATTATTTTGGAGGTTGGTTTTTGAAGGCAGGATCAAATAGATTGGTTGTATGTAAGAATGATAGTAAGGATTGGTTTTTTTTTTTGGTGGATGTCAGTATGTCACTAATATGACTTTTTACTTGTATGATTTTAGGCTTATATTATAAAATTGTTTGGATGTTGCATATTTTTGGATATTGCATATTCACTTGTATGAATTTACACTCATATTACACTATTAAATCCTAACTTTGACCATATATTAAGACATGCAATGCATATGAAAAATGAGGTAATATACAAAAATATAAGTTTGACCATCTAATCGGAAGTTTTGCTTATAAGGATGTTGTATAAAATAATTGTTCCACAAATGACTTTAATGAATTGGCATATAATTTTGTCCATAAAGGACTTGAATGAATATCCAAGGGGAGGTTAACTAACTACTTTAATTAAACAATTTTTTCCAAACAACATAACCGTATCTATATTATATATTATAAAACTAGTTACCTAAATAGGGAAAGGGATTTCTAAATAAAACAAAGCTTCAGTTACATTTTAAATTGTGATAAAAGTTGAATAATAAAAAAAATACTTCATGATGGAAGTAGGAGAAAAACAAATATATTGGGGAAAAGTAAAAACAGTTGTACTTCGGAAAAAGAGTAAAATGAATATAAAAGTTTATATTTCCCCCCTTAAATTAGGATTTTGTGATAATGGAAAAGGAACAATATGACTAACATGTAAAATAAGCAGTTTTTATTTCCCCCTTAAATTAGGGATTTTATAAAATTATTTGTTTATAAAAATATCTAGATGATGATAACGTGGATAACTATTGGATTTTGTTTCCCTTTTTTCCTGAACCATTTTGTTTAAATAAAGCAGTTATCTCTTGGCTATATTTTAAGTGATATTATTTCTTAAATCCCTTTTTTTCCCTAGTTGCCATATATATTAGTTGTTCAATGTGCATGCTGGAAATAATATATTAGCTAAATCTGTTATTAAGGTAAGGGGTAAGATTAAGCAAATAATATATTAGCTAATATATTGTCTTTCCTATAAGCTAATGTCAGTTTCGCAATTTAGCAATTGAAATTAAAATGGACATGTAATAATTAACATCTCAAATACGAGTACCAATTTAAATCTTGGATCTTACGTAAAGAGAAATCAACTTAACATTTTTTGGCAGTTTGGACACTCAACACAACAAACTCACGTGACGGGATGTGCAGTGTCACTTCACTGAAGTACAAAGTGCAATAATGAGCTTAGTTGGAGTGGCCTAATTAACTACTCCATATATTAAGAAGTCCTTACCCAGTCTATTTTTGTCCTTTAAAAAAAACAAGTATGCTCAGCATATCCACATGGACCACATCCCATTCAAAACTAAAAAAACAACCAAGTTTAAGGAAAAATAGGATGGCCTGTTACAGAGAAGCGTCCAATATTGTCCCCTCCTGAAGGTATGTTATTGAAGATATTCATGTTTTTTGTTGTTTAGTACTTGTGCTGCTTGGATTTCTTAGCTTTATCCTACAACGTTGTTTTTTAAACTTATATGATTAGTTACATGATAAATCTTAAATTTAAATTGTTGTTTGGTCAATTCTCCGATTTTTTAGTATAAAATATAATAGTATGATTTTTTTTGTATAGCCGCAAATAAAATAATTCACGGTGTTAGGGTGTTATTATGAAATATAGATAAGATGAATTTTTATTAGTTGCAAACATTCGTGTATTTATTATTGTTATTTCTAAAATGTTGACGGTTTTATTTAAAAAATACCATGAAATTCATTTTTAAAAAAAGATAAAAAAAACTCTAATCTTTACGGTTTTTTAATAAGATACAACAAGATGAATTTTTATGACGTCTTATTGACATCCTTCTATTTTTTATTCCTCATAGGGTTGACGGCCTTGGATGACGCTCATCCAATGTGCAGAGATTGCGATCTACTAACCTTCCACATTTTCACAAAGCTTGCTTGGGAAGATCGGAGAAATGTGGAGAAAACTTGCAAGAATTGGCGCATTTGGTGTAGGTTTATGCAAGTTAGAGGCCATGATTTGCCCTATTATGGTAACTATGACCAATTAAGGGAATGGATCATCAAGGACATCATTTACAGTGATGGTCATGACTTCAAGGCGTGGTTCGAGAATGACATGACTGCGTATTTTGATGGTTTTCCATTGTTGTTCAAGAAGGATTGAAGTGTACAACAATTTATTTTGCTTGGATTTCTTTGGTTGTATGGTATTATCCTAAGGTAATATGTATGACAACTTTTAGGACGTCTTTAGTAAAATCAATGAAGTGGATGTTGTTTTTGTTAGGTTTAATGAATTTTACTTTCGCTTACAATCTTATGTTATACAAAAATCATGTGTGGACCCTTATAATGGTTACAACTTGAATAATTATAGTGGGCAGTGGCTGCAAATCAATTTTATATAGATCTAAATATCTAATCTTAATTTTGTGAATGGATCTACAGTTTTGTTGTTAGAATTGTTGGTTTATGTCATTGCCAAGGTTTATGTGAACACAACCACCCAATTAATCTATCAAGTCCAGCTACATAAAGTATAAAGATGAAACACTTATTGCAGCATATTTGTTCGATAACTTTATATGTTTCTAAGGTTCAATTATACTTGGAGATCACATAATTCTTTAAATATAGGAAGATTAACATTTCAAAGCAATTGAACAATTACAAAATCTTCAAATTTTGGAATTTTTCCTTTTCAAAATTTTAGCTACAAGCGATAAATTATTCTTTTTGAATAGGACATGTCTTTTGGCCTTGGGTTCATGTGCCTTTTGGTGTGTGCTTTATATGTACTTCACTCCCATTTTCTTAAAAAACATAACCACCCATAAAATCAAAACTACTTTCGCTATTTTCAATTATTCTACAATTTCACATAAATTTTTTTACATCAAAATGAAGGATTCAAACAACCTATTCAAGCACACTGTGAAAATTCCAACAAGGAAGAGATCGTCAAGAACAAAACCACAATTACTGAGTTGTCTGCCTACTGAAATTCTAATCGACATTATTGGACGTTTAGCAAATGATTCTCCATCACATTTTCTGAATTGCAAATTGAGGTATAGTATGTATGATTTAGTATAATTCACCCAATCCATTAACTGTCATGTATATTCTTTTCAACCTGTTTGTTTTTTCGTTGCACAGTTGTAAAACACTAAACAGGTTCTGTGGTAAAAAATGGTTCTTCAACATGTTAATCTTGAGCCCTTATTCGGACTGATGTACAAAGATTATACGAATGCCTACAAATTTTTTATGGAATGCGAACAGTGCAACAATCCTCAAGCGCTAATGCACTTTGCAATGGTATATGTCAATTACTTGTATTTCGCTTTTAATTCGTTGGTAACTGTTTTACACGTCCATTAATTTTCTTTTTTTTTCTAAAAAATTGTTGTAGAAAAAGATTTTTACCTACAATGAGTTCGATGATGGAACAAGTATGTTGGAAAAGGCGTGTGCACAAGGCCATATGGTGGCAACGTATGCTTTAGGTAACATTTTTATATGCAACAGAGATGTGGAAGTAAACAAAAAGGCTTATGAAATGATAGTCAATATTATAAGGGAATTCTATAAGGTTGGAATTAGAGAAGGTGAAGACAAAACTTTGATGCTCTTCATAAGAGTATGAAAGAACAATAAAATTAAGGTGGAATCCAACCATCTGATTTCATGTGACAAGCACGAATAACATTTACAGAAGTTTGATTTATGGGACACGGGTGCTTACCCTTGTGGAAATGATATGGAATTCAACTGTGACGCTTGCCTTTGCGATCGACAAGTTTATTTTTTTGTGAGGCACGCGTCCTAGATTATAGTTGGAACTATATATATTTTTCAATACTGTATTAGAATCTTTATGTCAAATTCCAATAAATATTAACAGCTTTATATTTTGTGTTTTTATTAGTACAACGGATTCCAACATTATTATTGATATATTTTTTTGGGATTTTCTACTTTATACCCCTATGTTTCTTCATTTTCTATGTTGTACCCCAATCGTTTAAAAGTTTTACATTGTACCCTTAAACTTAGCTTTTTTAATATATAGTGCCCGATTGCCGACTAGGTGCCATAAATTTTGTTATCTTTTTGTTATCTTTAGGAGCTTTGTTAACTTGCTTATAGTTTTACTATTAAAGGACACATTTTATAAGCAAGATTAGTTCATTAGATTACAGATCATAGACAAAATATTTGCCTTCGAGTTAATAGGAAGGACAAAGTGTATAAATCTGGTAAATTTAAGGGTATCATATGGAATTTCAAAAATGTTGGGGTACAACATAGAAATCAAAGAAATACAAGGGTATAACATAGAAAACCCCTTTTTTTTATTCATCATTTAATGGTTCATATATATTTATGCTAAACGTTATATACTAATAATTTCATAAGTACATTTTTGTTGGAGTCATTAATTACATTTATTATCGATTAACTCTAACATCTATGTCTAAAAAAAATAGAAATTAATTTACGACTTGAAGATTCAAAACCCCGAATCATCTATAAGCAAATGAACAATTACAGGAATACAAATTTGTATATACAATAATCAATAAACAATAATATTTTTAATAGTTTTTATTTGCAAAGTTAAGTTAGGGATAATGTAGGTGAGAAGAACGCGCCATATGGGAACTAACCCTAAATCCAACCACATATATGGGCACTGGCATTCAAAATTTGTGTTGTGCAAATTTGTTGTTTATGTCATTGCTAATGTTGTAAATGAACACAAACAGTCAAATCTGATGTAGTAAATCTGCATGAAGGAGTCACCTATATATTCATATTTTGTTCTGTAAATCAACACAAAAACCCAAAAAATTAAAGGGTTATACCTTCAGTGGTTATAGTGGCTACTGGCTACAACTTTCCTGTAGGAAGTCAAAAATTATCAATATGTATGGGTCAAGCATTTAATTGTTTGAATTGATGGTTTATGTTATTGCTAATGTTGTATATGAAAACAAAGAAACCAATTAATCTCTAAAGTCATCAGAACTCATTTTTGTTGTTGGCATTGAAAATTATTTCGTACGTACGGATCTATTAATACTATTCTAAGATCAATTCCAATGGTGAACATTAGGGACTTGCTAACAACTAAAAACAAAGTTAAGTAATTAGCCCAACCATTGGAGTGAGTAGCTGAAATTTTATTTGCTAGCCAACGTAGCTTAACTAAGCCAATTTGCTTGGGCTAAATCTATGGGCCCATATGGTAATTTTGGTAAACAATATCTATATTATTCTCTACCAAAAAAACTATCTTACTTCAAGTGGGACGTACACAAGCAACAAGTATATTGGCTAACCATTGTGGGAGTTTTGGCTCAAAGTTGAGTTAACTAGATAAACCTAGGTGGCACTCTTGTTTGATCGGTTTTCCCCATTATTATTTTAAAACTAAAATAGTGGTAGGTGTTGTAGTTTTCTTTAAAAATTAGGGGTATATTGGTGAAAAATGGTGGACATCGAAGTCCTCAAAAGTTCCAATAGAGATTTTTTTTTATATTTGACAACAATAGATTGGTAGGTATTGTAATATTATCACCCAGTTAGGGTTTTTTAATAAAAAAGGATTGACACATAAGTCCTCAATATTGGTGTAAACAACAAACAAATACATATGAAAGTTGGCTATCAAATAAAATATTTATCAAAATTTCTTAAATTTGGCAGTTATATTTTGGAAATTACATATTCTCTTTTTAAAAGAAGATTAAATTTTGAACGCAGATCAATCTTTTAAAAATCTTGAAAATTTGGAATTTTGCCTTTTTAAAATTACAGGTTAAAGTGCTAACATTTCAAAAAACCGCCATCAAGGGAATTAATTCTGCCTTCTAAAATACCTATAATTTCTCTCTCTCTATTACTTCACTTTATTTATTTCCTTGTCAATGAAATCCGAGAAATTACCATCAAATTTTGGAAGCATCAACGGCGGAAAGGTACAGTTTTTTAGTTGAAAGAAATTTCACAACCACTACTTATTTGTAGTTTTATACTCGTTTTGCAATTGAAAAAAGAAGAAGAATTGTTTCCCAAATCTTGTATATTATTAACTGCATAAGGCTGATTTTGTTTGTTATTGTTTGAAATTGGTTTTCGGTGGCCTGAATGTTTGTTTATTGGTTTGCAATTGAGCAAGATTTGACCAACAATTGTTATTGCTTTATTGATAGTTTTCGTACCAATTTGTGATCAATAATTAATATGTTTTATTCAATTGAAGTATTTGCAAACCACATAGTTAGATCTAAACTAACAAGAAACGTCCCTAGAGAAAATTTGTAAGAGTAATTGCAGTATGAGGATGAGTAATATTTAACAATTGGGTGAATAGTTAGTAAAATTTGATAATGTAAATGTTAGTGCAAAATATGGAGGATGATTCCTGAGGTATCATCTGACCAACAAAATAAGTATTCATATTTTCCTAAGTTGTTTCCACTATAAGATTTGGCCATTACTTTACATTATTATGTTTTGATCAACATACTGAACTCCGAAAGGTTTTATAATTCCAGAACTACTAGCAATATAAAAAATGTGTGATAATGTGTTGAAGATAAAGGGTACTGAGTCAGGTGAGCCGAGCCGTTTATGGAGCAATAAATGTATACAAACAGCATTACAACCCACACACGTGTACTAATTTTAATTTTTGAGTTTGGATAAAATTTATGTGTTATTTGTAAATAATTGTTGTTTGACAAATGATAGTTTTACAATATTAGGGTACATGGAGCCCAATGGGTGAATTAGATGAAGTTTTGAATCTTGTAAAAGGTTTTCCACTAGTTAAAAAAAGGAGTTGGAAGCATTGGGGTTTGAGTTTCTCCTTCATTACAACACCAAGATATTGAGAAGAACAATGTGTAGATGGGGTAATAGATCATTTTGACCGAGTTACAAACACATTGTCTGCTTATAGGGACAAAGTTTTGATTACTCCAAGACATGTTGAGTACCTTCTTGGCTTCAAGGACAGTGGAATTACAATTAAGGAGGTGGCTTGTAAGAACGACAACCTTGATGAATCGTTGGTTGGGTTTTTATAGTTGGACATAAGAGGCATGGCCACGCAACTCATAAGGGAACAACATGACCACCCACATTTCAAGGGTATGTTCACATTCTTCGTCATGACCGCCATGTGTTCACCAACACATGATTGCAAGCCAAAACCAGAATGGCTTCATCTCGTTCTAAATGAAGACCTTATTCCTAATTGAAATTTTGCGAAGCACATTTTTGATAACATAGAGAAGGCCATCACCGAGTTCAAAGGGAGAGACACACTACAACAATTGGGCGGATGTCCCCTGTTTCTAACGGTATGACCTGCTATTTGTAGTATGTTAATAATTTTTCCTAAGGTACTATAATTATATTCTCTTGTTATGTTTGGCCATATACACATAATGATCAGGTTTAGTGTATATGGTTGGTTTGTTTTTAGGAATCATTGTTAGGTAATATTTTGAATTTGTTATGGTCATTACATTGCAATGACAGTTGTGTCAAAGTTGTAAATTCATGGTTTGATATATTCGGCAGGCTATTTTATGTGAATACTCTCCGAATGACAAACTTCAAGAAATTTGGAAGTACGATCTTCCAAGGATTAGAGACTAAAGTGGCATAAACACAAAGGCATTGCATGATGCAATTAACAAGCTCCCACATGGATACAAAACAAGTAAAGTAAGTATCCCAGCCAGATTAGCTAGTACCATCTTATATTAACGTTATGCATGTTAGATTGAATGTAAACTAAACCTTTTTTTTTTTGGGTGAAATGCAATTAATTCATGGTGTGAAATGATATTTCGAAAATTTATAACATTGATATGAAGTACATATAGTGACTTTTTAATGCTATAGATTGCCATGAAACATATAAGATTTGGCAAGTTTGCAATCTAAATATGATACATGGGAAGTAGGTTTTGGAAAATGCCAAAAAGCATCTATGTTTGGTTACCACTAATTTTATTCATGTTTTTCCACCTAGGTTGGAAAAGGTATTTACACATTTATATCCTACTTTTTCTGTGTAGTTGTTGCTGGTCGTCGAGAAGGACAAGTGTCAAATAACAGGAAAGGTTCCAACTACACAGGCTCAGAATGTGGAAAAAGCGTTTACTCAAATACTTGACAATGTGGATCGTTGGGGTAATGTTGTAAATACAATTTTAAATTAGTTTCTGACTTCGTGGATAGAACATATCCTCAAGCAGTAGATGACGAAAAAGAAGAAATTGGAGCAGAATCTGAGGATGAACAAGAGGTTGAGAGAAGGAAGAAGCGGAAGAAGGAAATTGTGAAAGGAAGCAAACATAAGAGATGTACGAAAAATGTTAAGGAGTGTAAGGATGATTCTGATTATGAAAGGGAGGATGAAGAAGGACAATCTGAGGATGTCAAGGAACGGAGATGCCGAGGGAGAAAGAGAAAACCAAAAAGACGGCAAATAGTATTAAAGAGCAGTGAGGAGATGCAGGATGATGCGGAGGCGAATGAATCATCTGATGTAGGGGTAATTGGGGGTGTAGTCCCTGATGAAGATGTCGATAAGAGAGATACAACTGCTGAAGTAGAGGAAAATGAGGAGGACGATAATGACAAGAAGGTTGATGATGATGATAGGAATGATGATGAGAAGAAGGTTGATGATGCCGAAAACGAAGAAGCCAATAGGACGGCCCCACCAAATGAGGAGCATACCGCCTCAACGACAGCTGAGGATCCTCCAGAGGAGAAGCAAGAAACAAAGAATACAAGGAGGAAAACAAACAAAGGTAAAGCTCCTGCGGAAAAGATTGAAACAACTCAAGGAAGCGATGAAGAGGTTAGTTAGTTGATTATTTAAGAATTTTTGAATTTTGAATACATATTATTCACTGTACTTGTTCATTTACGCAATCTGGAGAAAGTATTTAGGACATTACCAAACCAAAAAAAGCGTAATTATATAGAATTTCTTCATTACTTTGAGCATCATTGTTTATAGTTGCTCACATATGGTGTGAACTAACCGTAATGTGAATGAGTTCAGGTTGATGAAGATGTGTCGTTCCAGATAAAACAGGTTGCCCTAAGTATGGCGATGAAAAAATGCATGTCTGATACAAAAGCAATGGTGGAATATGTACTCAACCATGAGTTAGACCCTGAGTGAATCGGTGAAGTTAATCTTCAACCATATTTATCTATTGGCCGGTTTCACTTGAAAACTTTTGTGAACTTGAACCATTAATTTTGTGTTTTTACTTTTGTAATAGTGAGTTGTTGTTCAAGTCAAAGTGGACCGAGGCACTGAGGAAAGAGCTACGACCCTTGCGTGCGGGGTGTGAATTGAAGGAACAAGTAAGGAATTTATGACTAAATTAAATATCTAAGACTGTTTATAAATGATTGAAAACCCATTGATGCTTAAATTGAATATGGATTTTTTTAAGATCATCAATTTGGTGGGGATTCGAGAGACAGTAAATAGGTAAGCAAGTTTCTTCATCCCGACGGCACTCCGGGTTAGTTGCGATGTCTTCAAGCTGCTGTTTATAATGGTTAAAATTTGTCATGAAATTATAATGTATTTAATATTATTAAATTCTTTCAATACTGAAGGAATTGGATGTGAAAAGGACGAGGAAGGGATCAAAATATTTTTCGGATTCACCTATTACACGAACATCATACTTGCCAGATGATCCAGACCAATGCAAAGAGGTAATAGTAATTTCCCTATATTGTTCCGCTAATAGTTGTTTTTATTTTGGGGAATAGTTTAATAATATAGTATATTGTAGATCATGGTTCCATTGTGGTCACCGAAGCAGACCATTTTTACATGTGTGTTGTTTGTATGGAGGACTCCAAAATTTATATGCTTGATTCGCACCCTGATGAAAACACGTCAAAAAAGGATTGATAATGCCAAATGTCAGGTATTCGTCTTCGATTGTCTGGTTGGTTGGAGGTTTTCTTGTGTATGTAAAATAATGACCGCATTTCTGATACTGATTAGGAAACCGTCCATACTTATATCTTCAAACAAGGCAGATGAGAGGCTGAAAAGGTTCAAGGCATTTTCTGGTTGGGAAATCAAGGAGGTTAAAACCCTGAGACAGATTAACGGGTACATCAGTCACAAGTGAACTTTTCTTTTACAATTTCTTTTTGGAGACGACTATGCGTTTTTCTAAAGTCTCCCACTTTTGTTTTAGATATGACTGTGGGATGCATGTAATCAAATACATGGAAGCACATAACAAGAAAAAAATGGACAAATAAGAAATACTTTGAGGCAATGGATGTCTATGGTTAATAATATCCAACCTTGCATATTTTTCATGCATTGTTGCTCTATTCAAAATAACTAATTGTGTGCAAATGTTTTCCAACAAATTAGGATCTTATACCACATCACACAAAAACTCTAATATCGTTGATGGATTGGGATGCAAATCAGTTGAAAGATGTTGTCTATAAGATGGAACTGGATGGGTTGAGAGAACAAAGTTCGATGTTGGTGTATTTTCCTTGCTATTTCTTAGACATATTTGAACTATAAAACTTAAGAGCTGTGTTAAAAACTTGGAACATGTGTTACTTGTCTACTATCGAATATTTGTCCTTATTCCTGATTTGGTAATGTCTCGTGACGTAATTGTACTCTAAAAATCAACAATTAGAATAATTGAACCTTAATGGTTTGTCATAACTAGAAGTTGTAATACTTCTTCAATAACTCCTAACACATGACAGTATAAATTATTTTATTTGTGGCATTGTTTGATAATGACCAAAATCATGGTTGGAGATGGCCATAAACTTTGCTGCATATAAATGAAAGACAGTTAGAGTACTTGAACAATTGTAATACACATAATATCGGTATGGTAAAACTAAGTGTTGTGTTGAAAACTTGGACCTTGTGTTACTCGTGCACCAACTAATATTTGTCTATAATCCTGATTTGGTAATGTTCACAATCATCATGTGACATGACACAAACTGTACTATGAGAAACAACTCATATAATAATGAACCAAAATGGTTTGTCATAACTAATTAAAGTTGCAATACTTCTTTAATTCAATATATGTATTTGTTTTTCGTATTCATGAGTCCTCACACATGACATTATAAATTATTTTATTTGTGACATTGTTTGATAAATGACCAAAATTATGGTTGGAGATTGCCATAAACTTTGCTGCATATAAATAAAAGACAGTTAAAGTACTTGAACAATCGTATTACATATAATATTGGTATGGTAAAACTAAGTGTTGTGTTGAAAACTTGGACATTGTGTAACTCGTGCACCAACATTGTATTCCTGATTTGGTAATATCCACAATCATCATATAACATGACAAAAATTGTACTATAAGAAACAACCTATATAATAATGAACAAAAATGGCTTGTCATAACCAAAAGTTGCAATACTTCTTTAGTTCAATATATGTATTTGTTTTTTGTATTCATGAGTCCTCACACATGATATTATATATTATTTTATTTATGACATTGTTTGATAATGACCAAAATCATGGTTGGATTTTGCCATAAACTTTGTTGTATATAAATGAAAGACAGTTAGACTACTTGAACAATTGTATTAAACATAATATTGGTATGGTAAAACTAAGTGATGTGTTGAAAACTTGGACCTTGTGTTACTCAAATATTTGTCTATATTATGATCTGGTAATGTCCACGATCATTATAGGCATAATACAAAAGGTAATTTAAGAATCAACAAATAGAAGGATAAATTGATGACATAAGAGGGCCCAATTATTACCCATTATCTTCTATAATTTCCAACTATGGATTTTATCTGCAGGTACTAAGTATGGCCTCTCATTATTTTCATAGGGCCCAGTAGGTAACCAACCTGTTGTAGCAGCCTATATATAACGTGAGGGACTTAATTGAACCACGTGACTTGGCAAATCATCCCTTCTCCCTCTTCACTAGAGTTTGCTCCTTGATTCTTTCAAGAGCTATTTTGTCTCTCCTTTTTGCCACCTCCATCTCTCCTCTTTGTGGAAAGCAACAATGGCAATTCCTTTACTAGACAAGAAGAGAGTCAAGAAATTATATTGAAGGGGCCACAAAGAACCCGTAAGATCTCCATCAAGTCAAGACATTCTATTTCATTCTTCATTCTCTCTCCTCTTTGTCTCTCAAATCCTCTTTCTCTCTCCTCCAACCTCAAAATAAAAAAAAGCTTATAAATGGAGGAGAAGCATGCTCTCTTAATCCCCACTTAAATTACAATTCAAACCAAAATTAAAACTCACACTAAGTTAAGATATGAAATTTTGAATCTGAGTTTTTCTGGGTTTTTTTACAGAGAAATCTCGGCACCATGGATCTGCTTGTTTAATCGACTTTATATCTTTGAGTTTAGCAAAGCTTTCAGCTTTCAATGGTATTTAGAAATGCACATTATAAAGTAGAACATAAATTCATAGGTGAGAAAAGAATGTTGAAGGAATTAAGAGCACATGATTCTCGTTGCCATGGAAGAACTTTTGCTGCCATTGATATGCCTATGGTGGTAATGGGGATGAAGAAATGGGTGTTTCAAGAGGAGCAGGGGGTGGCAGGGGCGATGGTTTCAGGGGTGGTAGGGGGAGGAAAGAGTAGGGGAGTTGGTTTCATCAATTTATACCTGGTGTTAGATAAAATAAAAAAAGGGAGAAACATAGGTTTTTCTAGATTGTCGTAGCGTAGATTTATTAATGAAATGATTGTGATGAAAATTAGGAAATTATTGAATTGATTTCATGCTCTAAAGCTTGATCAATTTAATTAAGCAAATAGTGGGATACTACTAGAAATCGAATAACCTAGACCAAATGAACTGCAAACTTGAATTACCTGCGCAGATTAACAAAGGAATAAAATTCAAACAGTTATAAGTAATTCAGGCCCTATGAAAATCACAAGAGGTCATACTTAGGACCTATCGTGAGTAATCCATAATTGGGACCTATAAAAGACAATGGGTAATAATTAGGCCCTCCTACGTCAATTTTTCCCTAAATAGAAACCACTAGTTTTGAAGCCCGTGCGTTGCACGAGTTGTTGTTTATTTTATTTTATTGCAAACTTTTTGTTAATATTATTGTTGATTTTATATTGCTGTGAAATGAGATTTTTCAACACCATTGTATTTACATACTTCCTCCGTCCTTTTCTATTACAACAATTACCGCTTTAGGGAGTTTCATCTTTTGGAACCATTCCACTTTTGGTAAAAAAATGAACTACAGTTGACAATATTACCTTTATTTTATGTTAATAAAATCATCATTAATTACGCAAATTGCCTTATAAAGTTGCGTTTACTTTATTAAGGATTTATTTATCCCCTACTCTAGTTAACTAAAGAGGTACCTCTATGTTAAACTACCCATTTTTATCTCCTTAATTACCATGCCCAAACCAATTGTTGAAGTAGAAAAAAAAAGGGAGAAGGTATTTGTCATTTTACTGTAATTTCTAGATTTGTTATTGCGATATATAAATTTTATAATTTTTAATATTCAATTAAATATTCTAGCTAAGTCTACTAAATGGTATCCCAATAATAGGTATGACTAACAATAGCTAATACAGTCTTAACATGAATAATTCCCGAATGATACTTTAAGAAAGTAGAGGGTAATAATTTAATAGATGCAGGACATAAAGAATAGAGAAAAACATGAGTGTCAGCCACAACTTCAACTTTTAATATAGCACATAAACACTAACTCATATAGATGAAAGATGGGAAACCCAAAATGAAGATCATAATGATAGTATCATAAAGAAAATTAATTAAATATAAAACTAACCTCGATCTATTAATAATCGAAAATACTATTTAAGAGCTCTAATATATATGTAACTTTATCACTATAGATATTAGTTTTTGTTGTAACAACAAAGTTTCCTTGATAAATTTTGTTGCAACGCTATATTATTTTGGTTTAGTTGAGTAAGGTTGATATTTTGAAAGATAATGTGTTTAGTCCTGTAAATTGGACCTATAATCAAATTTTATAATCACATATAATACACTATACTTAATACTTATAGGTATTATTATATTTATCTATAAAAAGACTAAATAATGTCTTACAATTCTTCTAATTTAATATATTTTCATGAGTTGTAGAATTATATTGTAAATAGATCCTATTTTGAAGCATATTTCAAGCACTCTCCAATGGTAAAAAAAATTATAATGTTCTGAATTAGTTAGCAAAAGTTAAATTTAATTTACATAATATAACAATTTAGGTTGTTTATGCAAAACGCAACTCTAATTTCCCCCTATCCAAAACTCTTTTATGTACTTAAATATATGTAGAATTCTATTATTTTTTTTTCAAATATTTAAAATAAAAACTAATTACATGGCTATCCTAGCGCTCTCTATTTCATAAATTATAGATTTGTATTGTAAATGGATCTTATTTCGAAGCATATATCGAGCACTATCCAATGGTACAAAAATTATAATATTCTGAATTAGGTAGCAAAAAGTTATACACAATTTACATAATATTATAATTTAGCTTGTTCATTCAAAACGAAACTCTAATTTCTGCTTATCCAAGACTCCTTATATGTATTTAAATCTATGTAGAACTCTATTTTTTAAAAAAGAAAAATTAATGACATGACGATCCTACATGGCTCTGTATTTCATACGTTGTAGAACTATATTGTAAATGGATCTTATTTCGAAGCATATTTCAAACGCTCTCCAATGGTAAAAAAATTATAATATTTTTTTTTACGTAGCAAAAGTTATACACAATTTACATAATATAATAATTTAGGTTGTTGATTCAAATCCAAACTCTAATTTTTGCTTATCCAAATCTCCTTATATGTATTTAAATCTATGTAGAACTCTATTTTTGTAAAAAATAAAAATATAAATTGATGACGTGGTAATCCTACGTGGCGCGCTCTATGAGCTCGAAATCTTGAGGAGCTCCCTATGCTACAATATATAAATTTTATAATTAAAATTTTTTAATATCCAATTAAATATTGTAACTAACTCTATAGTTTTAGTAGAATTAAGTTCATGGAGAAAAGAATAAGATCTTACATATAGATATATGGAAAAAAACATAAATAATTATGTATGCAATAAATATTCTAGGAATAAAATAATTAGTTAATTGCATAATACCTCTGCAATCTCGATGACAAACTTTCATTTGATTCTTCATGTAATGCCATCATGGAATGCTATAGGTTCAAAACTATGGATATGAAATTTTTTATCTTTATATAACTCAATTTTTAAAAGTATGATTCTTAAAGACATAATTAGTATTATCAGGTATAGTACGCTATTTTTATATATTTAAAATAAAAAATAAATAATATGTTATTGTTCATCTAAATAAATACATTTTCATAAGTTGTAAAACAATATTGTATATAGATCTTATTTCAAAGCATATCTCGAGCACTCTCCGACGGTAAAAAAAACTATACTATTGCGAATTATGTAGTAAAAGTTATAATCAATTTACATTGTATAATAATTTAGATTTTTTATTTAAAATCAGACTATCAATTTTAAATTGTTGATTATTTTATTATATTTCATAAGTTGTAGAGCTATATTGTAAATTGATCTTATTTCAAAGCATATTTAGAGCACTATCCAATGGTACAAAAATTATTAAACACAATTTAGATAATATAATAATTTAGGTTGTTAATTCAAAACCAAACTCTAATTTTCGCTTATCAAAAGCTCCTTATATGCATTTAAATCTATGTAAAACACTATTCTTTAAATATTTTCATGATTTGTGACCCTATATTGTGAATGGATCTTACTTTGAAGCATATTTCAAGCACTCTCCAATGGTAGATGAATTATAATGTTTTGAATTAGGTAGCAAAAGTTATACACAATTTACATAATATAATAATTTAGGTTGTTTATTCAAAATGAAACTCTAATTTTCCCTATCCAAAACTCCTTTTAGGTATTTAAATATATGTAGAACTCTATTTTTTATAATATTTAAATTTATAACTAATGACATGACAATCCTACGTGGCGCTCTCTATTTCATAAGTTGTTGAACTGTATTGTAAATGGATCTTATTTCGAAGTATATTTCGAGCACTATCCAATGGTACAAAAATTATAATATTCCGAATTACGTAGCAAAAGTTATATGCAATTTACATAATATAATTATTTGGGTTGTTAATTCAAAATCAAACTATAATTTTCGCTTATCCAAAACTCCCCATACGTATTTAAATATATGTAGAACTCTATTTTTGTAAAAGATAAAAATAAAATTTGATGATGTGGCAATCCTACGTGGCGCGCTATATGGTCTCGAAATCTTGAGGAGCTCCCTATGCTCCCGAAAAGTTCCTCCTTTATATATATATATATATTGATTGATTGATTGATTGTGTCATGAGTAGACCTGTTCAATGAGTCGGGTCCTCAAAAAAAGCCCCTGACCCGACCCAATTAAAATAGGGTCGGGTCGTACAGGGTTCGACCCTAATAATGAATTATCGGGCTGGGTCGGGTCAAAAAAGGGTCAAATTTGATATACCAATAGATATATCTGAGAGTTCATATTTTTTTTGCTTTGCTGGAGCTTCTGAATAGCTCCTCGCTTTCTTAGTATTCTTCCTAAGACCGTAAGAAATGTGTTGATTTGTCGCTTAATGTGTAAGATATAGTCCTCATAGAGTATCTGTATCGTCTTTTTATGAATCATTTAGACCCTATGTTTGAATCTTAAAAACTTTCAATTTCATTAAGATGTTTCTTTAGCTTGCTTCTCATAGTTCAGCTTCTTTTCTCCTGGTGTATTGTATTCGCTAAATAAAAGGTTTTCCTGATTTCCGCGAATGCAATTTTTCTTTTAGCAAACTCTACTGTTTATTAATTTGATATGATGCTCATATTTTGTGTTTGATTTGGCAATATATTTCAAGCTCAATATCATGATGCAAACAGGTCTTAAATTTGAGTTTTGGTATTAGATTTTGGGAAGCTTATTCTAATTTTACTCTAAAAATCAAATGTTAAGGTCTAGTCATGAGTAAAAGTTGCAGTACTTGTATATATGTAATTGTGTTTTATATTCATGAGTCATGACACATGGGTTACTATGTATTTTACTTGTGACATTGGTCAATAATGACCTAGTTCGTGTCTAAACATTGCCATAAAATATTGCTACACATTAATGAAAGAAAGTTTAGTTCTCTAACAATCGTATATATATAATTTTAGGAAATATAAAATTTTAAAAGATTGTTGTATAAAAAATGGGGAATGCTAATGACACTCATGCTATGAATACATAACGAAGACTTTGTGTCGATGCAAAATTATATGCTATGAAGCACAACTCGAATCAACACCACTGAATTTTAGGATATTTGTCAAGTTGTTATTTTTGCTTGTAACTAGTTTAGCCAAACACTTCAATCGTTCGGCACGCATCTCGTCAGACTAGTCAATTAGAAAACACAGTTAGATGACAATTGCATTTTGAAAACATTTTAGCCCCAATACAGTAACTTAAGGTTCTTACTGAGTATGTAATATCTTGCATGGCTTTGATATCGGCACATTTGATGTACTTGAGGATATACATTCCACAGTCATGAATGAAAAGGTGAATGTGTAATGTCGATTAGTTTATTTAGATAGTAAATATAACTAAACTAAATGTGTAGAATTAAAGTTACCAATTTGGCTGTAATGGAACATCTACAACGTCATATAAAAATTCTTTGTACTCCTTGAAGAGTCCGCCTAAGCGATTTCATCGAAGCAATGTCGCAGCTTTGCTCATCTGATCAAATTGAAGTAATTTTGGGTCAACAATCGTTATAGTCACTACATTGGAAAAAGTACAACGCATTAGCTTGAAATAGTTATCATTGCCTCAGTGAGGATGAAGCGGTTGTTCGAGGCTCCTAATGAATCTATGATGTACACAGTTTTTTTGAAGACATGGAAAACCAACATGAACCAATGTCTCGCCTCGTTGTCTAGCACTGGAATGAAAACCTATTGAGAGATTAACTAATAAGGCGATTCAAAATCTCAAATAAATTGCAACATTTGCAAATATGAAAACCTGTTCAATCTTATCGACGTGTTCAGGGATAAAGGTTTCATTCACGGCTAAAAGTCCTATTCATTATGGCTTGATTTCCATTAAATGGATTTCGTTTATCGGACTTAAGTACAACACCATGAAATATTTTTATATTTTGATTTAACTCAATAATCGCAAAGTACGAAAGTCAAATTAGTGTAACCCAAATTCGGTAACGTACTTGGAAAGATGGGGACAGTACCATCTTCGTGGAGTTGGTCTCCATTAACCCCAGTTGCATGTCATATAAGTAGACATTGATAAACTGTAAAAAAAAATACAACTTTGTAAGCATGTCACTGGAATTAAAATTATGTAGTACTGATAGTCAAGACTTGAGTAGATAGCTTACATGATCAGACAACCATCCATCTGGAAATACGCACATAGAGTCGTCAACTGTCAACCTGTGCATACCCTCACTTGGACAATACATTTCGTCAAATTTGTCAAACTTGTGAATATTTAAGCATATTTGCTTGTCCCGATCTACTAGCTGAGGTAGATACTCATGGAATACTGGCTTCGGCAATTTGTTAGAACTTTGTCTTTTGGAGACTGGAGGGCTACCATTACCAGGCACAACCTCTTCATCCTTGCCATATTATATAGGAAATGCGTCAAGCAAATGCCAGTCCTTAATAGCAATAATTGATATGCGTGTGGTAATGGCAGGAAAAGGTAAATGTGATGACCACAATGCACCTGCAAGACAATAAGCTCTTCTGCGTTGCACTTATTCCGCCTCTTTGCTTTCGAAGATGTCGGCTACGAAGATTCTAATTTTGATGCTTATTTTCCTTCTTTCTCTACCTGGTATACATAGTGTAATATGGTAATGTCCAGACAAATGTATTTGGATGGCCAATGAAGCATTAACAATTTGGCTACTAAATTGCCAAATCAAATGTTAAGGTATACTTGTTCGTTTTGTGCATTTGAATTCCGCTTTTTGTTTCTCTTGGGCTTTGCTGCCTATAAATTGGGGAAATAATAAGTGCTGACAAAACAATATACTTTCAAAACTTACGGTTTCATTTGATTTTGGATACTCCGATTTTGTCCACCGAGGAATCCGCTTCTCCATTGTTGTTGAGATAGTATTTGGAGGTCTTCGAGACATCACTAGGCTTTTCCGATTTTTTTACTTCTTTCTTTGCCTCGTCCTTCATGACTCTCAGTGTTTCTAATTGGAGGAAATTGAGGCACATTGAAACGAACATTTTGGATACTAAATAATTCAATTTCTAAGGGTTCTTTGCACTTTCCTCCTCTTGTCCTCCCAAATCAACGTAAAGCTTACGCTTAGTTTTTGATTTTTGTAAGCAATCAACCAATCCACCATCAGGACTTTGGAAAGGGGAATTCGATCTATTATTAGTAGCGCAACTGGCACTTGGAGTTCTTGTTGATTTTTGTTCTCCCGGTGTGCAATCACCTTCTTCATTTCCCTTTGGTGACTTCACACCATTGGCTTCACCACGACAATCATGTTGCTTTGAATTTAGTTAAGCAAACGACAACCCGATGTTGGTAACTTTTGAGCGTATTTCATTTATGGGTTCTAGAATTACACCCAAGTTCTACACAAACAAAATGAAGGAAGAAAAAAAATGCAAAATTAGGTTTCAGGTTTATAACTGTGGAAGATATATTTTCCAATTGCATATCTATATAATTTATATTGAGTATGTAATTACAATATTAATCGTTGGCGATGCTTATGATTAATTAATTGACTACATGTTACTCGATATATTATTCAACACATAAATGAAGGAAAATAAAGAAAATTGCCATGTAGTACTTACACATGAGGAGTTGTTTTTGTCTTCCGCCATTGGTGCGATTGCAGACCGACAATTTCAAGCAATGTATTGGACATAATTTGGGTACTCCACTGTTTCTGTGACTAGATTGAGGGGGAAGTACAGTGGGTTTGGTTGTGATGACAGAAGGCAAAAACCCGAGACAAAATCTTAGTTTCTAACCACCCAGTAACCCACAAACAAAAGATTACGCAGAATATAATTTTGAGATCTTCGTTTAAAATTTTAAAGATAAATAATATTATATTATATCATTTCCAAATATGCTAAATAATTAATTATTTCCTTTCCAAATATGCTAAAGAGAATATTTTGGAAAATCCAAATAACTAATACAATAGATCAGATCATTAATTATTATCCACGTTATTATCATCTAATTCTTTTTTACAAAAAAAAAAAAAGATCATATTCTTCCTTTTCAGTTACCTGCGTCAAACCAATAGTATTATCAAATATAACTGTCATTTTGTAAATAAAAACCCTTTTCCTATGTATTAAGTATATCTTATTGTTGTTGAATATCAATATAATGTTTGATCAATATTTGGACATGCCCACCACGTTAAATGCCAGTGACCAAACAATTAAGGTTCACAAACGAACCATGAGACATATTTTTCGAAGCTGAGTACAAATATAATAGGAGTTAAGCGTTTGACAATGCCAGGATAACACTATGGTCATAACCATAAAAAATAAAACTATCCAATTAGCGGCTATGACCAAAACAAGTTATGGGACTGTCCAACACACCAAAATAAAAGGCAATTGTCTTCCACCATTCATATTCGAAAAACAGGCGCCAACGCGGGCCAATTGAACTAAAAACTCGACCATGGCACCATAAATTAGAGAATTATTCGTCTAAATAGCATGCTGCACAAAACTTCGCAAGTCAACTTTTTCTTTTTTGGTGAAAAACAGCATCCATTAATTGAGTTTAAATAATATGTGCCAATGTTTTATAAAGTAATATTTCGTATGTCATGAGATACAATTTCATATATTATAAAGCACAACTTTGTATATTATAAGGTTTAATTCTGTTATTTTATACCTTGAAAAAAAATCGTATATTAAAACATATAATGTCGTGTATTTTATTGTAGTATAAGTAACTGTATAAGTTAGTAAATCATTTATACTAAATACAGTATATAGAGAAAGTTTTTAATAAATTTAATTTTGGAAGTAATTCGTAAACTGCCTAAAATAAAAAATGCCAAAAAGCCTCTAACTACCTAAAATTACGTGGTACAGTCAATATAAGTGAGTGATGATGTGGAGCAATGTGTGGCTCACATTCATTTCTTACTGTGGACTTTTTTTTTATGAGAAATCCATTATAAGAACATCCTAAAAGGTAAGTACATATAAGGAGTGAGTGTGGTATGAAGTTTCAAACTTCCAACCTTGAGACCACCTCGAGGCCACCTAGGTGATACATATTGATTGTGTTTATCGAAATGTATGACTCTATCACTAGCCTTTTTTTTTTTTTTTTTTTTTTGAGGGGACTCTATCACCAGCTAATCCGGCCATATGATGATATGAAAGCTTAATTCTTCGGCAATGGCTCCATACAAAATTTAGAAATGGGGCAACCTAAAGTACAATACATGTGATTTGTGATCATGCTCTATACTCATGTAATTAGTTCCAAATAAGCTCAACAATTTCGAGGTGAAAAGAATAATATTGTGTTACAAATAGGCTACTAGTATTAAACTAAAGATGACATCCAATGAAAACGATAAAGTTAGCAACAAGTTTGACTCACTTGTATAAGGGAATAGGATAAACTCATATATTTGACAAACCTTTAACATATATAGAAAGTAAATGACCTTCTGTATACGATTTAAAGGCGAGCTCTACTCGATCTCTCACAATCAAGTATCAAAATCTCGAACAACAAAGATATTTTTTTTTTTTTTTTTTGACAGGAACAAAGATATTCTAATATTAACCTAAGCACACATAAATAAAATCTAGGTAATTTGAAATTTTTAATGCACAAATAAATCTATAATGTTTGGTGATCACTTTGAATTAAATCATGTATAAGGTAACTAAGCCAATTCGTCATTTCCAAAAAAAAAAAAAGCACTAAGCCAATTCGTCCTTGCATTATAATGGTAGTGAGATCGCACATGTATAAAAGCAAGTAACTAACAACGTAAATAAGGTGATAATGCAAATAAAATAAATAATAAAAAAGAATGACATTTTTATCTAAATTATATAGTAAATCATGAATAAAAATATGTGAAAAATATTAGGTCAGACCGTGTGACCCAGATATTTGGTCAGACGGCCCAACCTTAAGCCCATCAAACCTCATTTCTTTGTCTCGTGTAATTTTACTCATTAACTTCCACTTTCTCTCTCCTCCCACCCTTAAGCATATCAAACCTCATTTGGTCATGAGTGTCGAGGAAAGTGTGGGAGGATGTGAGTGAGGAAGGTTGCACACATGACATATCATGCTTTTACTATGTACATGTTGTTTTAAGAGAAGGTATTATGTTAAACCGGTCTGACCGTAACCTTTGTGTCGAACTACTTCTTCAAAGAACAAGAACAAAAACAAGGGTCATATACATTATAACACAATAAATTCAATATCTTACATTATAAATTCATTATGGTCATCTCATATTATCAATTTCTGATCTCAAGTATTCAACATCTAATATGTCATATAATTAATTTTTTATCTCATATATTCTACATCTAATGTCAGGTAATCAATATCGAATATAGGAAAAATTGACAACAGGGGTCTCAACTTTGGGTGATAATTTTTAAAAGGTATGAACTATTGATTAACCCGTGTAGGTCCCAACTTTAGGGGGTCTTAACTTTTAGCGGGCCTTAGTGACTTAAAACTGGCTTAATAGGTCATAACTTGTAAAACTTGGGTCACACCAGAAGGGTTAATTGAGGGAGGGAAGTAGGAACTAGGTGAGATTTAAAAAAAAATCGTCAGTTTTAAGTCATCGAGGCCCGCCAAAAGTTAAGACCTCCTAAAGTAAGGACCTACACAGGTTAATCAATAGTTCAAACCTTTTAAAAATTATCACCCAAAGTCCATACCTCTATTATCAATTTTTATGATTTTTAACTTTGAATATCTCATATAAAAATTGTGATTATTTGATAAAAAACTTTGAAATTATATATGATATCAAACTTTAAATATATGATTTAAACCTTGATTATTTGATTTAAAAATTTCAACATCTGATAGGGAACTTTAATTACCTGATTAACTGACAAATTTGGCTAGTAATAATATTGCAATTTGAATAGATAATATTATAATATCAAGCGCTGGTATTATAATATCAATAGCTGATATCACTTCCCATTCATCACCACCACCGCCGTCGTCATGGCAGCCTCTGCTTCAGTGACAACCGCCATAACAATCACTACTCTCTATCCTCTTACCACTGCACTCACAGTGGTCACTAAATGTTGGTATGAAAAGAATCACTCAAAATCTTGTTTTGTTTACACCTTAAGGGAAAGAAATCAAGAACCATTAAAGATTGTGTTTTCATCTATTAAAACATCATGGAGCCTATCCATCGCCCTAGGTTAGAGAGTTGACCAAGTAGAATACTAGTGGAGTTTCATCCTAATTAAAATCAATTGATAATAGAAAGATTAGACCGGTAGCCTTATTTATTACTCATCCTTCACCTATTTCTTCAGTTTGTAACAACAGCTAGTCTGAACTCATATGATTATTTTCCTAACTATTAAAATTTATATATGGAAATATGATTATTTTCCTTACACATCTAAAATTATTTATGGAAATGAACCTCCGAGATCTTTAAACTTCAGACGATAAAAACTATAAATATAGACCTTTCTTAAAGTAACAGAAGTAAAATCAAAGTAGAGAAATTGAAGTTTAGAGAAGGGCAATAGAAAAAATACATTGAAATAATGGAGGGTGAGAGAAAGAGGAGCAATGGTAATGTGATGATAACAGTGGTGATGATGATGATATGCATGAACATGTGCATGATGGTAAAGGGAGCTCAAGTGCCCTCTCCTCCTCCGAAATGTAGTACGGCATGGTGCTATGCTAAGTGTGCGGGTCAATGTGTCCCTTGGGCTGGACCTTTTTGCCCTTTGATATGTTATAAATCATGTCAAGATAGGTGTCATTATGAAATCCCCAATTTTGTGTGTCAATTTCGTTGTCTTTCTGCTCGTTGCCCCCAACTTAAACAACCTAACTCAGGTATCCATCTTTTCCCTTACACTTTTCTATGTTTTTATTTGGATTAGGAAAGATATATAATTGGCCCGAAAACCAACTCTTGCTAGTACAAGACTAAACAACCTAGAAGACAACATGCCTGAAGGCCAACTGCCACCATAAGATTAATCCCCAACATATTGTTGGAATGAGGATTCAAACCCTGGGCAATGCCTTGGAATTTGGGGTGGTACTCCACTGAGCTATCACCTCTCCCTCTCTTACACTTTTATGTATACTTGGCTTTTAATTTATCAATGTTGAAAATGTTGTTTGCTTAATATAATTATTGCACATGTATTTTTTTGACAGATGAAAAGGCGGTAGAGCGATGTTTGGATGAATGTGAGGGAACTTGCGAGAATCACAATGCACCAACCTTGCCCCTGAGTCCATGACTAGCTAGTTAATGGTTGGTTAGATAATGAATTGATGAGAATGAGCATAAATAATGGATAATGTATCGTTGATCAATGGTAGATTTTTGAACAGATTTGGTGAGAATTGAATTCAAATCAATCACATGCATGCCTTCTTTGCCAACTATCTATTTCTTATCAAGTTTATGGAATAATTTCAACAGATTTAATGAGAATTGGATTCAAATCAATCACATGCATGCCTTCTTTGCCAACTATCTATTTCTTATCATATATATGAATAATCGAATGAATTGGTACATATCACGTACATTCAGCTTGATAGTTTTTTTCTAACAACGAGAAAGCGTACAAAAAATGAAAAACTAGAGTGAAACAAACGAGAAAACAGAAGTACGACACAATTAGGGCAGCGCGTGTGCAGGCCCGGCCCTGTGTCAGTCTAAAATGGAACTCAGCACAGGACCTCACATTAAAATGGGGCCCCAAATTTTGAAAAAAAAAAAAACTTCTCTCTTTACTGTACAATCATGTACTTGTCTCTCTCTTTACTTTTTCCACCTCAATATCTGAACTTTCTATCTCTCTCCTAACCTCTTTTTCTCTCTCTCCTCACTTTTTCCCCCCTCAATATCTGAACTTTCTATTTCTCCCCTTACCTCTTTCTCTCTCTCTCCTCACTTTTTTCCCATAAACCTCTGTACTACATTTGTGAAGCTACTAAAAAATACATCACCATTCACCAATTTCGGTGAAAATAAAAACATTATTGTTTTAATAGAAAGGAGTGCAAGACAGGATGCACATTGAAACACAGAGGTTGAGACCTCAATTCTCTCTCAATTATTCCTTCTTTTCTCTGAAAACCATTTCACAAATTATCATGATATAAGAGCAAAACTTCGTTCTGCAAACCTGATCATCCAAATTTTGGTAATGAATTCTGCATTTTCAACTGGTTTTCTGCTCAAAAAAATCATCTGTTGAACATCTGATTCTGCTTGAACATCTTGTTGTTCTTCACAACCATATAGGTGAATCCCTTGTGCTTCTTAATAGCACAAAACATCTCTTAGGATTCATTAAGAGTTTAAACATACTCAACCTCCACAAAAATGACAACGGTGGATTTCTGAAATGCTTAGCTAGAGCACCTACCACGTAAGTATAAATCCATTAATAATTCTCAACGAATTCATCCTACTACAAACATTACAACACCAAATGCCATAGGGATGAAATATAAGTAATGCTAATTATATACTCTTCATGGGCTTAAGCCCCATCCCCCTCGACGAATCAAGAACTTGGTTCCTTGCCAACCCCTTAGTCAAAGGATCCGCCAAATTTCTTTCGGACCTTACATAGTTCAAAGCAATGATTCCATTCTTGAGTAGTTGTCTCACTGAACTATGTCTAAGGCGTTTATGCCTCTTCTTACCATTATAATTGCTATTGTTAGCTACACCAATTACAGCTTGAGAATCACAATGCAAAGATACCGGGGAAGATCTTTTCCCCCACAATGGGATGTCGGCAAGAAGACTCCTTAGCCAATCCGCTTCTTGATCTGCCAACTCAAGAGCAATGAATTCAGATATAGCACCTCCACCCAACATAAACACATAACCACTAGTAGAGACTACTTCATCATTATCGGATACCCAATTAGCATCACAAAAACCTTCTAAGACATTAGAAAATCGATTAAAATGCAAACCAATTTCCATGGTGCCCTTAAGATACCTTAGTAATCGATAAAGTGCATTCCA
The DNA here is from genome assembly GCA_947646795.1 of Beta lomatogona. Taxonomy (NCBI): domain Eukaryota; kingdom Viridiplantae; phylum Streptophyta; class Magnoliopsida; order Caryophyllales; family Amaranthaceae; genus Beta; species Beta lomatogona. Next base: position 98,056 of record CANSNZ010001114.1, read on the forward strand.
ATGTTCACTACTAGGATTATGAGTATAACGACTTAATCTACTTACCGCATAAGCAATGTCGAGAAGTGTGCAATTCATCAAAAACATTACACTCCCTATTACCTTCGCATATTGCTCTTGAGACGCACCAGGACCCTTGTTCTTCACGAGCTTTACACTTGCATCATATGTAGTCTTACATGGCTCCACATCATAGCAAATGAACTTCTTCAAGATTTTCTCCACATAGTGAGATTGAGTCATTGAAAAACCATCCTTGAGCTTGGTCAACCGGATACCAAGGATCACATCGACTTCACCTAAATCCTTCATATCAAACTTAGTAGAGAGAAAATCTGTAGTGTAATTTACAACCTGAAGGTTAGTACCAATAATAAGCATGTCATCAACATAGAGACAAATAATAACACAGAGGAATCCAATACTTTAGAATATACACAAGAGTCTGAAGAATTAGTCACAAAACCATCATTCCTAAGAGTACTATCAAACTTTTCATACTATTGCTTAGGAGCTTGTTTCAAACCATACAAAGACATCCTATGCCTACACACCTTATGTTCTGGACTCTTAACCACAAAACCTTCCGGTTGAGTCATATAAATCTCTTCATCAAGATCACCATTAAGAAAAGCCGTTTTAACATCCATTTGATGAACCACTAAGTCATGAATAGCCGCTAAAGCAACCAAAGTCCTAATGGTGGCAATCTTAGTCACGGGTGAGTAGGTATCAAAAAAGTCTATACCCTCTTTTTTGAGTGAAACCTCTAATAACAAGTCTAGCCTTAAACTTATCAATAGAGCCATCGGGTTTATTCTTCTTAGTAAAGATCCATTTACAACTTATGGGTTTAGACCCTTTAGGTAAATTTCATAAGTCCCAAGTATGATTAGACATGATTGAATCTAATTCACTTTTAATGCCCTCTTTCCAAAAACTAACATCTATGGATTTCATAGCTTCACTATAAGTCTTTGGGTCTTCTTCTAAGAGAAATAAAGAAACAACATTTTCACTCAAACAATTCACATCAAAATTCTCAACAAGAAAAGTGGTCAACAAATCCGGTCCAAAGGTAGTCTTTACTCTAACCCATTACTCTTCCTAGGTTGTACTCCTTCTACTACCAAAGGAGGAGGAGGAGGATCACCAGAACTAGGCAAAGAAACATCCAAGAACACATCAATACTTGACTCATTCATATGCATAGAAGATGATGATGATGATTTCAAAGTGAAAGTATGCTCAAAGAAAACTGCATCTCTAGATTCACAAAAAGAATAATCACTCAAAAGCATGAACCTATATGCGGCACTATTATGAGCATAACCAATAAACACACAATCAAAAGTTTTAGACCCAATAGTGGTTTTCTTAAAATCTGGAAAAGCAACTTTAGCTAAGCACTCCCACACTTTCAAAATACTCATGTTAGGTTTATAACATTTCCAAAGTTCATATGGTGTTTTATCCAATTTCTTATGGGTCATTCTATTGAGTACATAACAAGTAGGTAGAACCGCCTCTCCCCACATGTTATTGGATAATCCGGAACTTAAAAGCATTGCATTCATAGTTTCTTTTAAAGATTTATTTTTCCTTTCGGCAATACCAATTTGTTGTGGAGTGTAAGGGGAGCTTAGCTCATGGATGATTCCATTGGCTTCACAAAATTCTTTTAAAGTCCATTTTCCATATTCACCACCTCTATTGGTTCTAACCCTTTTAATCTTAAGATCAAGTTGATTTTCAACCTTGGCTTTATACCTTAAAAATGCACTTTCGGCCTCATCCTTAGTTTTCAAAAGGTAAACTTTAGTGAACCTTGAAAAATCATCAACAAAAGTTATGTAGTAATTTTTCCCTCCTTTACTAGTAGTGCAATTTTGAAATTCCGCTAAATCCGAGTGAATCAACTCTAGCAATTTAGTACTTCTTGATACAACTTGCTTGAATGGTTTCTTAGTATGTTTGGCCTCAACACAAATAGGACATTTAGAGGCTTTGTCAATTTGGTCAAAAGAAATTAAGTCCATGTTGTAACACCTCGTAATTTTCACCCTTATTTTTGGTGTTTGTTTACACTAAAATGATATTTTTCGTAAAAATAAATAATTTATTATTTAGATTATTTTGGAACGTGTTGTGAAAATGTGTATATATATTTATATGATGTGATATATGTATATATATTTATTTTAAGTTTTTAGTTATTTATTTTAAAGGTTATATTAGTTTCGTTATTTATTTGGGCGTTTAGGATGCATTTTTTTTTGCCGCGTAGCGTTTTTGTAACAATGTTGGACCGATTTGAGTGATGAAATGTTGCATCGCATGTGGCGTGTTAATGTGTTTATTATATTTATATTTATAATATAATTTATTGGAGTTATTTTTATTATTAAGTATTTTCAAAGTTTAGGCGCGATTTAGGAATTTATCGATTTATCGCGTGACAGACTTTTGATGCATGGACCTTTGATGACTTGGGCCGAAATCTTCTTGGTGTACTTGGGCTTGGACAGCCGGCTATGGGGAGGGAGAAGGAAGAAGTTTCTCCTCTTTTATTTCATTTCTTTTAATTGGTGATTCTTGGTAGATTGTAACCCCCATAACCCCCCTAATCATTTCTCCTAAACCCTTCATTTTTCCTTGCCATAAAATTCTGATTTTTATTAAAGGAAGTTCAGCATCATTTGCATTTAACCCTCACCGTTTTCGAGAAAAGAAAGAGAGAAAAGGAAGAGGAAAAGAATAGAAAGGTTCAACCCGGTTTTTCCTGTCACACCTTCACGAAAATAACCGTAGCCGGAGATCTAACCGTTGGATCGTCTTCATATTTAGAAAGAACGTTTATAACATCTTGTTATACACTATGACCAGAGCGATTTAGAATCTGATCTTTTGATCACCGGGAATCATGGTTGGAACAGAGCAGTGTGACATGAGATTTATCAACGTTCAAGAAGAAAATGCCTAGTGACTGGTTGCTTCAATTCTCGTTCGTTGTGCCTTGGAGTTAGAAGAGGAATTGGATTATATGCGTAGCTCTTAACTATCTCTTTAGACTCAGCTTTCCTCCCGACGTTCCAGGTAACTAGTAGTTATTTTAGAACCATAGTGATTATATTATTCGGTATTAGATTATTACGCTAGGAATTATTTAAAATACTCTTTTTGAATGAAATTATTGACGAAATTTGACATGAATATACTTGATGCATGCTGTGTGATTACTGTAAAGAGAAAAATAATTTTCGTATGATTTTTGTTATTTGTTTGATTTAATTGGTGTTTTGTGCGTTTTTGGCTAAATTGCATAATAATTATAAAACGGATGTTAAAATTGTTGAAATTATTTTTCTTAGATCATGTTGTATTCGTAGTATGTATTCCATGCCTTAGAATAATTTTTTCCTACTGTGTATTGGTTTATTTAATTGATATATCTGTTTTTGCAATTTCGTTTCTGTCAGTATATAAATCATGAAAATTATTTATGGAGGCCGAAAAACTCATTTCTTTGTATAATATGTAGTTCCGTGAGTTTATGCATGTTGTGTAAATTTTTGGTAATTTTTGGGCGTTTATTTATATTTTTAGTTATTATATTGGCTTTATTGAGTAATCTGCATATTAACTTTTAAAATTACTTTTGTAGTCCGAAAATTATAAATAAAATTTGTACCATGTCAGTAGAGCCATTAGGGTCATATGATAATTTTTGTGTGATTTTACTGCTTGAACTTATTAGTTTAATAATTATTATAGTGTTTTTGTTGTGAAATTGAGGATACCCTTTTAAATTATTTGAGAGCTTGTTAATCAGAAATAATTTGTGATCTTTTGTGTTCTTGGATGCTGGTGTTTAGTAGGTTGCTGTAAGTATTATTGGTATCATTATGTTTATGTTTGATTTATGTAAAAATGATTAATTGTGTACTATTCATTTATTTAATAAGCCTTGGAGTTAATTGGTGATGCATTTTTTATTGATGTTGTTAGTGCTGTAAAAACTATTTCACTATCATTGTTGATGCTTAGTGAAGTTTAAAGTATTGTGGTTGGAGATATTTGTTGTAAATTTGTAAGTTACTACTTTGAAGATTTTTAAAAAAAATGACTTTTGATGAATTATGGGTATAAGGCCGGGTGGCATCCCTTTTGACGAATATTTTTGAGATGAATGATACTTTGATGATATTTATGATTTTATTTTGAGATAAGAACATCCGGTGGGATAGATGTAGTCCCCGGTGAAGAACATGCCAACCACCTGGTTTGCGAACTAGGGGTACACCTGGGTTAATTGTTGTCGTCCGAGAGGTCAGGGAGTTCTGCGTGTTCTACCCTGCATCGGGAGTTTGGCCATTCTTAGACACAGGCAGTGGGGAACGCAAGCCCATAGACTGACCTGGAGATTGCGATATGACAAACCTTAGGAAGTGAATTGCGATTCACTAGCGTTCTGTTTCGACTCAATAACTTGTTTTACCTATATTTTATTTTTTTAAAAAGTACTCTTGAGATGATTTATTTATTTTTATCCAACTCACTTGCTATTTATTATTCATTTGCGTTATTTGTGAGTTATATGGAAGTGGATGCATATTGTAGTTGACTTGACTTTATGCTTTCCTTTCTTATTAATCTATGTCTGAATCATGCTTTGATTTCTTTTGTTCTGGGAGAAGTGCTAGTTACTCCCCACTGATTGTGGATATTTGTTGTATATTTTGCAGTTTTAATTAATGGGGATTTTCTTTGATATTGGGCTCGGGTTGAGATGCGAGAAATAATCTATTAGGGGTTTTAGTTCTAGACTTCTCTTTAGTTTGAGATAGTTTTCTCATTTCGATTTTTAATCTAAGTAATTAATTTACTTATAGTATTTACTTATGTTTGTTTTTATCACTTAGTTATTTAAACACTATTCTTGTAGTAGTGACATTCCCAGAAGACGCCATCGTCCTATTAAATATATTATTATTTCTTTCTTTTCCGCCTTTAGTTTTTTTATGTACGAAACATTTAAATGTCCTAAACGATTGTGCCAAACATCCATAGACTCAACAATATAAGCAAAAGAAGTACTTTCATTATTATTCAAAACATTCATCACAGACAATCCTCCACTAAGGTAACCTTTCCCAACAAAGTCTCCATTCTTAGTGATAACAATCTTGTCCGCCTCAAAGACAAGCTTTAATCCGGCTTTGTTGAGAAAGTTACCCGAAACAAGATTCCTCATAAGGGAGGGAACATACAAGACATTATTTAAAAACAATGTTTTTCCGAATGTGAGTTTAAGGTGGACCTTGCCTTTGCCAAGAACTCCCGCGGTGCTACTATTTTCCATGTAAACATGGCCTCTATCGGTAGCATCTTCAAAGTCCGTCAAAAGAGCCTTGTTAGCACAAATATGTCTTGATGCTCCTGTGTCCAAGATCCATTCCACCTTGTTCTCCAACAAGTTGGCTTCAACTACCACCGCGGCTATCACATCACTCTTTTCAACAGATTGGCTTGGAAGGCACCATTGGAGTTGTTCTTGCGGTGGACACATTGATAGGCCTTGTGTCCTATCTTTCCACATGCATAGCATGCTCCTTTAGTCTTTTGAATCTTGTTGTTAAAAGTGAAGTTCCCTTTGTTTCCATTATTCTTCTTCTTACCTTTGAACCTATTTCTAGCCATAGGATCACTAGATTCAACCAAGTTAGCTTTAGAAGAATTCAAAGAGAGAGAATGAAACTTATCTTGGAGGCGGTTAGCCTCCTCGGTCCTCATGTGACCAATAAGCTCTTGAAGGTTCATGTCCTTCTTCTTGTGCTTCAAGGAATTTCGGTAGTCATTCCATGAAGGTGGGAATTTCTCCAAAAGCACATTGGCTTGAAGAGTTTCACACATTTTCATCCCTTCACCAAGGATATCGGTGACAATGTTCTCATAGTCATGCACTTGATCTATGATGGATTTGTCATCCGTCATCTTGAAGTTAATCCACTTACCAACAACATATTTTTTCTTACCAGCTTCATCGGCACCATACTTCTTTTGCATAGTGTCCCAAATGGACTTGATTGATCGATTGGTGATAAGAAGATCAAACAAGCTTGTTGTCTTTCTCCTTCTTGGTCAATGCATCGGGCGCTTTTTGAGGTCTTCCGCCGAAAGGGAAGAATCCGGGGCTACCGCCTTGCTTGCTTCAATTGCTTCAATCACATCCTCATAGAGGACATAATAAATTTCAAGTTGCTCAAAAAAGATCAACAATTTTTGTGACCATATCTTGTAGTTCTTGCCATCAAGAGGCTCCATCTTAGAGATGTCGGGAAGAGTCTTGTTCAACATTGGGTTAGCCAAAACAATCGACATAATATCTCATTTTTCAAATTGTTGTATTTAAAGGTTTTCAAGGCTAGAATGAAGAACAAGATATGAACAAACAATAAGAACTTGTTGTGCCGTGGTAAACAAACCACTGCCTTGAAAACGAGATTCGGTGCAACCGGGGTGCACAATTGTACTCAACAATTTGTTCCCTAAGGTTTACACAACTCTCAACACACAATGGTACTCTTGGGTGTGAGACGGAGATACTAGAACTTATGCCCAAAAGAGATGAAGAAAAGAAGAAGAGAGAGAGAGAGGAAAGATATATATCAAAATCAGAAAATGAATCATATATATAGGAGTAGAGAAGAAGAAGTAACTGTAGGCGTGTTTTTATTTCGCCTACGCGGTGTGAGCGCGTATTAGATTTGACTACCCCACTGTTAAGGTTTTATTGAAAATTGTTTTGTATTGAAAGAAGTCACAAACAATTCTTTTTAGGAAGAATCATAAACCTAATTAGATATAGGAAAATCATAGGGACAAATTATCCAATGTAGATTTCCCCGTCATGACTCTATATATGGTCAAAATGAACCAGAGATTGAGTTCGGGGGTGAGGGTACAAGTATAGTCAGGAACCATATTGCCCATTGTTGGCCTCTACTAAATAACGATTCATTTGCAGATTTTATGCCAAAGAATAATAAAATAACGTTTTAAACACCCTAAAAATATTTAGTCTAAATTGGTTGAGGAAACACATAAAAAGATTAATTTTTAATGACATGTTATTATGCAATCAATATTACAGGGAACCTAGCAAGTTGTCCAAATTAATCTAATTAATGTTAGAACAGTTCTTTAGGTCTTTGATTAGGAAAAATAACATGTGGGGAGATAAACGCATTAAGCAGGGACAATCATATAATATGCATATAATGATCAGGCAAGTATAATAATATTGAAAAATAAATAAAAAGAAAGAAAGGGATTAGAATATACAGCAGAGCGATTTTATATTAAAGATCTACATCATGAAAGAAATAGTTAGTAACTTCAATATAAAAATTAATTGATTCAAGGATCCTCAGGTGTTAAACCTATGCGGCTTAGATTGAGGAGCGCAACGATCTTTAGGCGGAGCAATCGTGAAACCAAGAACACAGTGAGGACGGATTGATTGGATTGAAAGTATTTGAGTGTATTAAAAGTATTTGAATGTTGAATGTATTCGAAGTGTATTTCGGAGTATTCAGAAGTTTTTATGTGCGTAAATAATAATCTGAAAATCCGTCCGTAATTCGGGAAAATACGGGGTATTTATAGGAAAAAAAAAGCGTGCGCAGCACGCAAGCCTTGAGCCTGGCGCAAGCCTACGTGGCAGGCGCACTGCCACGCGTCAGGCGCACATTGGTGTGCCTGACGCAGCCAGCCCAATCAGGTTTAGGCACGTGTAAACGCGTTTTGAAAAGATAAAAAAGAAAGTTGCGCCTCACACAAGACTTGCGTCTGATGCAGAACTCTGTGTGAGTCACAAAATCTACGTGTCAGGCGCTCATTGGCACGCCTGACGCGATATGGCCAATGTGTTGGACGCACGTGGCGCGCTGAGCGCAGCCCCCGCGTCCGGCGCATATTCGAGCATATTCCTTTGCACGTCTTTCAAAGATACTTTTCTATCCCTAAAATTCCGGAGATGGAATTTTATGGGTTAAAAATCTGATTTTTGATTGAAGATAATGAAAATGATTATGAAAAATATTTATTAAAATAATATATTTTTGATTGCGCTTTTAAAAATGGATTTAAAACATTTTATGGGCTTAAAATATGATTAATCATCATGAACAATTAATTGGGCTTTAGAATATCATTTCAAAACACATTTTGGATTGGTTCTTTAGATTGCTCTTCCGTTGGGTCGCGCCAACTAATGGCGCGGTATGTTTCTTCACTGGATCCTTAAATGGGGAGTCACGATTATGTGTCTACAGAAGCCCCCACTTTGACTGAGGTTCAGGAAACCGATAGTCAACGTATACGGTGTCGGGACGGAGAATGATTCTAAACGCTCTGCAGTTTAGAACTGATCTATAACCGCCGCTGTCTGCAAAACAAAGTTAGTATGCAGGACAATAATTACAAGCATTCTGGTTACCTGCAGAAGAAGATGTTAGCAGATAAGTGCAAACAAACTCACATGAAGCACATAGTGATGCAATAATGATGCAAACTTAGACTCTCTAAGGATGCACAAGACGCAATGCAAGGATTAAGGTTATGCAATGCTAAGGGATGACACGTCATGCAAGGTCAGGGTTATGCAGGACTAGAATGAAATGCAATGCAAGGTCAGGGTTTTGCAAAGCTGCAATGCAAGGTCAGAGTTGTGCAAGGCTAGAAGATGTGTAGAATGAGCAGGATTGAATAGCATGATTTTCGAAAATCGTTTTCTAGCAAATGATCGGGGTGCGTATACGAGGTCCGCGGATTACAACTCTTCGGGAGTTTGTTTTGAATTGGAGGAACCACCACATATAGGAAGCCCCTACTTTGGGGTGAGCTTGCCTTGAATTAGGCATGAGCCTTAATCGAAATGTACTTGATCTAATATGGAAATGTAGTTGATCTGTCTTGAACGTTGAAAGTTATCGCTGGGGATTGTACTGGGGATTCTTCTTGAGGAATATGATTAGGCAAAGTCAAATATTGCCAGAAATCATGGAATTGTCGGAGAGTCCTTCAGGGACAAGGAGAGCTTGGATTGAAAAATAAAAGGTTGAAATTTGTGACTTAAATGAATGTAGGTGGGAAAGGCTTTAACGAGGCTAGGTTCAGACTCGAGTCTATGTCGGGATTTATAAAGAGATTATGCTCCTAAATTCTAGAAAGTCAAAAACCATTAGACCATGACTAATTTTTATTTTATTGAAGCGGTCGGACCTCGAGATGAGGATTCCTACGTATCCTTGCGGAATCAGACTATTCGTAGTTCTGGATCTGATTTTTTTTTTTGTGCCCTAACTTATACCTAGGCCGCCCTTTCGGGTTTTCAACCTAGCGGGCTTGGACATACCTTGAAAAAGCAGTTAGGGTTGATGAAAGGTTGAAGGCTTGAGGTTTAGATGAAGGTTGAATTGGTTTGGATAAGGTAAGGATTGTGGATTAAAGGTTAAGGTCTGGTGGATCGAAGGGATTTGAATGAGGGATGTGACTTGTGTGCAAGCCCCCTAGCTTGACTATTTATTTTGCCTTTGGCTTTTCCTTTTTGCCTTGTTTTCTTTTGCTTTTGCTTTTTCGCACCTTGAATTTTCACTTTTTTTTTTGTTTTGTTTTTGCTTGGCATTGATACTTTTTGTAATGTAGTGAGGCTTGCACATGAGTTTGGTTTAGGGTATTGGAAGGCTTGAAAGATATTTGTGGAGCTTTGATGTTGAAGGGATCGTTTGGTTTATTGATATGATGGTTCAAGAATGATGGCTTATGAAAGGTAATGGAAGGGAGAGGGGGATAACTGCTGATCCAGAGTATGTCCTTTTTTTTTCTCCTTCTTATTTTGTTATTATTAGTCAAGTTCATTAGGTGATTCGAGTTTCATCATTGAATTAGAAGCATAAATAAAAAGGTTGGAAGGCCAATGAAAATGTAATTCTTTTATTAATCAGAAATAAATAGAACAAGGCTTATTAAAAATAAAAACCTAAATGACACAGACTCGATAAGAAGGGAAATTAAGGAGCTAGGGGAGGGACTCTCCGACTCAACCTAGTAAACTAGCATTAAATGACTAAGCCCCGGCGCTATTCAGGTGCTGCCCGGCCAAGGGCTTGCTACTATTGCTGACTTTTGCTGTAGGTGGAATTGGTAATCTACCGTCTTCAACCATATCCTGTAGGTGATTCTTTGAGGTCCAACACGCAGATATTGGGTGTCCATTCCCTTGGTGGTACTTGCAGTAGGCATTTGGATCCCACCTCTTGGACCTATTCTCGGGAGTAGGATCTTGAGTAGGGCCAATAGGCTGAAGTGCTCCCCTTGCATGAAGTCTAGTGAAGGCTTCTTCTAAGGACATGCCTAAAGGTGCGAATGTTCTTTTAGGCTTTTGATAGCCTCTCTTTTCAGCAGCTATGGCATTGACCTCATTGCTTTTGGAGCTAGAAGGGCCATTGTTACTCTTCTTGAAAGAGTTGTTGTTGTTGTTGTTGGAACCCTTGTTATTGTTGGCCTGTATTTCTTCTTCAATCAGCAGGCCTACCTTATAGAGCTTCGTTAAAGATTCTATAGGTTGGAACTTGATATGATCCCCATACTTCGGCTGCAGGTTACGGATCACCAGTCGGACTTGATCCTCCTGAGATGGTCTATTGATCATTTGTGCAGCTTTATCCCTCCATCTGTTAAGGAAGGTGACGAAGTCTTCGTTGGGGTTTTGTTTAGTTAACTCCAACTCACGAAGGCCAACGGGAAGCTAAGTATTGTAGATGTATTGCTTATGGAACTCCTCTCTGATGTAATCCCAATCATTCAGCTTGGCCTTGTTTAGTGACCTGAACCACTTAGATGGATGTGCATCCAAGGTCAAAGGAAAGACATAAGCAAATAGGTCCTTGCTCATGCCTTTGAGAGCCATAGAGATGGAGAACGCTCTCAAGTGGTCATCTGGGTTTTCGACCCCCTTGAATTTTGGGAGGTCACCCAATGTTACTTTTTAGGGAGTTTTTCCCTTAGTTCAGGATCAATGATGTCATGGCCGTGAGCCTGACTCTCGAATGCAGGAATTGATTGGATCAATTGCTTGAGTTTTTCAAATCTCAGTTCTGTGTTGGTTGGTGGAGTGTCGCCTTGCTCTCTTCCTTAGTGAGCTTCTCCCTCAGCGCCTTAATCTCTTTGTCTTGGTCCTCAAGACGTGAGTTCATCAGTTGAAGTTTAGCCATAATGGCAATGAGCTGTTCATTAGTGTCCCCCATTTCAGATGATGATTTAGAAGAGTCGGATGATTCGTCTGAAAATGTGAGGATGCGTTTGACGAGTCTAGGAGTAGGTCGACCTCGTTGCCTCTCTGTTGGATATTCCCAAGTTATAATCTCACGACCTGTCCAGAACAGAAATCGGATGGACCTCGTAAATTTTTAGAAATGATGCTTTCGGAATGAGAAATGGAGATGAGAAATGGAAATGAGAAATGAGAAGTGGAAATGGAAATGGGGAATGAAAATAAAAATGGAAAATGATTTTGAAATGGAAATGGAAATGGTTATGGTTTGGACTAGTGTAGACTTGACCATGATGGAGACATGGGCCTAACTATATGCAAATGCAGACATGGACTGGACTGGACTGTGCAAGCAAACTGGACTCTACGATTGGGTTTAAGAGAGACTAGACTTTGAACTTATGGGTGAGTAAGCAGGCTAGACTTTAAAGAAGGTTTGACAATAAGGGAGACTAGACTCTTAACTTAAGGCAAGCAGGCTAGGCACCTAGACTTTGAACTTACGGGTGAGCAAGCAGGCTAGACAACTAGACTTCGAAATTTACATTAGACTAAGCGGGCTAGACTCAAAAATTGCCTATGGATTTATGGGATGCTAGACTTTGAACTTACGGGTGAGCAAGCAAGCTAGACAACTAGGAAGGCCAAACTCTTAACTTAAGGCAAGTAGGCTAGGTAACTAAACTTTGAACTGACGGGTGAGCAAGCAAGCTAGACAACTAGACTTCCGAACTTAGATTAAACTAAGCAGGCTAGACTCAAAAAAATGCCTATGGGCTTAAGGAATGCTAGACCTTGAACCTACGGGTGAGCAAGTAGGCTAGACACAACAATCGCCTATAGACTTAAGGAATGCTATACCTTGAACTTACGGATGAGCAAGCAGGCTAGGTTTTAAGGGATGAACTTTTATAGTCATAAGACTGAATTTTTATAGTCCGAAGACTGACTAGGGCCTAAATGGAGATGCAAACTAGACCTAGGATATGAATTGGGCCTAAATGGACCTATGATTTGGATTGGACTAGACTTAGACTTAGATTGGAATTGATTAGGGATAGACTTGGACCGGACTCCACATAATGATGCAGATGGGCCTAGATTATGAGATGAACTAGATTTATATGGGCCTAAGCTCGACTCAATGCTAGTGAATGTCTGTATTGAAATGCAAATGGGCCTAAATGAATGCAAAATGGATTCTAATGCATATGGGCCTAGAATGAATTCAAGTGAATTGAGTCGATTGGATTGAATTGGATTGAAGGTGTTTGGAATGGGCTTAGAATTTTCTAAATTCATCTTTGAAAGGAACCCCTTGTATTATCTTTTGTTAGGAAAAGATGATGGATTGATTTGAATATTTTTTTTTTTTGAAATGTTGTGGTATTATGATGATTAGTAAATGCTTTCGGAAAAGGTAGAATGGAAGAGAGTGTAGGATTGATTTTGAAAAATGTAAGTTTTTGAAATTGATGAATATGGAAAGGTAAGATTGACGGGGTTAAAATGGGAAGAGGTAGACGTGCATGACAACTGTAACTCTACAATGACCCTTTGGATGCATTTTTTTGGGATAGACTTGACCTTGCATGAAAAGACTGAATTTTATATGTTTGATTAGGTGATAAGCCTAAATGACCGAATTACGCAAATGCAGTCAGACAAACGCACATAGGACTGATCATAGGATCGACAATTATGACGACTTAATTGACGAAAAGCGCGCGATGCACATACTGCGTGCCGCGCAGCATTGCTGCGCGCGGCGCACAGCCGTGCGTCTGACGCGGGAGTGGTGCGCTAGACGCAACTCAATGCGCTTGGCGCACTATTCCCCGACACGTTTTTCGGGGATTTAGGCGACAAATTGGCCGATTGACGAATTTTTCTTGTTTGTTAGACGCTATTTTAGGAACGATGCATAATAATGACAATTTGAAAAATAATAGCAGGCAAGAATTGCAATCATAAGCAAATGTCATATAACATGGATGCAAAGGTTCCAACCTAAAGTCTAGTTTTATGCTTGAAACTATTGGCCAGGTTTAGGTTCAGTCTGAAAAGGGTCCATGACTAATAGATTGATCCCACGCTTCGTAACCCTTCTTAAAGAGGTGGCCACGTGCAAGACGCACTCCAGTCTCAAGTCAGGAACAAGAGAACAATGCCATGGTTGGGTAGGTTTGCTTATGACTAAGATCCAACACTATCGCTCAGGAAGCTTTTTGGAAGGACAAAGCGCAAACCCCCCGGGGGTGACCTCACACATAGAACATGTGCTAATGAGGCAAGGTAGATTATCCTTATAGTGGCTGAACAGTAGCCATGCATATGCCAAACTGTATATTATTCAAAGGCATAAAAATAAGAATGAATTGTATTTTTCCAGTTTCACCCACTCATTTAAAAAAAATTTTTTTTTTTTAAAATCATCCCCAGTGAAGTCGCCAAATTGTAGGCGTGTTTTTATTTCGCCTACGCGGTGTGAGCGCGTATTAGATTGGACTACCCCACTGTTAAGGTTTTATTGAAAATTGTTTTGTATTGAAAGAAGTTGCCAACAATTCTTTTTAGGAAGAATCTTAAACCTAATTGGATATAGGAAAATCATAGGGACAAATTATCCAATGTAGATTTCCCCGTCATGACTCCATAGATGGTCAAAATGAACCAGAGATTGAGTTCGGGGGTGAGGGTACGAATATAGTCAGGAACCATATTGCCCATTGCTGGCCTCTACTAAATAGCGATTCATTTGCAGATTTTATGCCAAAGAATAATCAAATAACGTTTTAAACACCCTAAAAATATTTAGTCTAAATTGGTTGAGGAAACACATAAAAAGACTAATTTTTAATGACATGTTATTATGCAATCAATATTACAGGGAACCTAGCAAGTTGTCCAAATTAATATGATTAATGTTAGAACAGTTCTTTAGGTCTTTGATTAGCAAAAATAACATGTGGGGTGATAAAAACATTAAGCAGGGACAATCATATAATATGCATATAACGATCAGGCAAGTATAATAATATTGAAAAATAAATAAAAAGAAAGAAAGGGATTAGAATATAGAGCAGAGAGATTTTATATTAAAGATCTACATCATGAAAGAAATAGTTAGTAACTTCAATATAAAAAATAATTGATTAAAGGATCCTCAGGTATTATACCTATGCGGCTTAGATTGAGGAGAGCAACGATCTTTAGGCGGAGCAATCGTGAAACCAAGAACGTAGTGAGGACGGATTGATTGGATTGAAAGTATTTGAGTGTATTGAAAGTATTTGAATGTTGAATGCATTCGAAGTGTATTTCGGAGTATTCGGAAGTTTTGTGTGCGTAAATAATAATATGAAAAGCCGTCCGTAATTCCCGAAAATACGGGGTACTTATAGGAAAAAGAAAGCGTGCGCTGCACGCAAGCTTACGTGGCAGGCGCACTGCCACGCGTCAGGCGCACATTGGTGTGCCTGACGTAGCCAGCCCAATCAGGTTTAGGCACGTGTAAACGCGTTTTGAAAAGATAAAAAAGAAAGTTGCGCCTCACTCAAGACTTGCGTCTGACGCAGGACTCTGTGTGAGTCACAAAATCAACGTGTCAGACGCTCATTGGCACGCCTGACGCGATATGACCAATGTGTTGGACGCACGTGGCGCGCTGAGCGCAGCCGCCGCGTCCGGCCCATATTCGGGAATATTCGAGCATATGCCTTTGCGCGTCTTTCAAAGATACTTTTTTATCCCTAAAATTCCGGAGATGGAATTTTACGGGTTAAAAATCTGATTTTTGATTGAAGATAATGAAAATGATTATGAAATATTTATTAAAATAAAAAATATTTGATTGGGCTTTTAAAAATGGATTTAAACCATATTATGGGCTTAAAATTTGATTAATCATCATGAACATTTAATTGGGCTTTAGAATATCATTTTAAAACACATTTTGGATTGGTTCTTTAGATTGTTCTTCCGTTGGGTCGCACAAACTAATGCCGTGGTATGTTTAATCATTGGATCCTTAAATGGGGAGACACGATTATGTGTCTACAATAACCTCCGAAGGAAATCGAAGGACTCCGTGGAATCCAATGATCATAATCAATCCAATTAAACACAAGATAATGAAGAATAAAAACTCCCATCATCAATAGGAATTATGGAAAAGAATAAACCACCATTATAAGGATGATCATCATCTTTAAACCACGTATTTAAGGGGAGGTTACAAAAAGGGATCCAAGGAAATAATGGAAAAATCCGAAAAACAGCAAAATTGGCCTTTGCCCCATCGAGTCGGGCGAGCACTAGTGGAAAAAAATGCAAGAGCTGCGAAGCAAGGGCTGCGGTTTATTGTCAAACGCAACCCTTAATAGTGAGGAAAAATTGACAGGAACAGTTCCAACTATGGGCGTTCCGCCATTTTGAGTCCCAACTAAAGGTTATTTCTAAGCAGTCCGAACTATGCATCATTTTTTACAAAATTGGTCTCAGATTATT
This sequence comes from Beta lomatogona, assembly GCA_947646795.1. Classification (NCBI taxonomy): domain Eukaryota; kingdom Viridiplantae; phylum Streptophyta; class Magnoliopsida; order Caryophyllales; family Amaranthaceae; genus Beta; species Beta lomatogona. Next base: position 113,900 of record CANSNZ010001114.1, read on the forward strand.
GGTGACCGGTTGAATGGGTTTTTTTTTTCCTTCTCTTTCTCCACTCCTTCCTTTCCTTGCCACCCATCTCCCTCCCCTGCCATTCCCTCTTTCTCACTCTTCCCCCCTCCTCTTTTTCTTGAAGATTCTTCAATTTTCTAGAAAATTTGATGGAAGTTCAAGTTCATCCTAATGTCAATTGTCAACGAAGGAAGATATTGGTGTCGGGTTTTGTTGTTCTGAAGGAAAGGCGTAGGATATTTTTGAATGTGAATTACCAGTAAGCATAATCACTAGTAACTTTCCGCAATAGATACAGTACACTCATAACTGCGTATAAGTCATAAAATTTTAGTATGCATGATGCAGCTCAAGAGGAAATACATATACTAATAGAAGGAATTGCTGTGAGAATCATGCAAATTCTTATTACAAAAACTGAATTGGAAAGCAAATAAAGAACAGAGATAAGAAAAGCAACAATAGGAAAAATTAGAGGGGGGACTTGGTGAAGAAAACATATTAGAGAGGAAAAAACAACCTAATCTACTTGACTAAAATCGGTAAGTACATCACAATTCACAACAAACCACATAGTACACACCTTACTGAGGAATAGAATTAATAAGACAAAATATACATAAATATCATTGGTTATTTTTTTTTTTGGCATAAGTTGTCTAGTTATGCGAAATTCTGATATCAATTTTTTTTTTTGCTAGAATTGAAACTCAACTAAAGGATATTAGCAAATTAAAATTATATTCTGAATTTCAATTTCTTGAAATGAGAGAACAAGAAGAGGGAATTAGCTTACACCTCACTATAAGAGGAGAAAGAAAGATGGTGACAGTAACAACACAGCTCAACAATAATAGCAAGAACAACACAAGAGTGGAAGGAGAAGCATAATCACATAACAATTACGAACACACAAGGATAATAGCCACGGCTATCGCCAGAGGCAGACTCGCCTGAGCGTCGGCGAGTCACAGTGCGACAGCCACAAGGCAGCAACAACAGCAACCAGATAGATTAGAGAGGAGAGATATTGTGGCCAACAACCCACCAGAGGAGAGAGAAAATGAGAGGTGGGGAAAAATAAAAAAAATCGTTTTACCTGTTGTAGCAGGTCAATGACCTACTAGGACCAATTTTATAAAAAATGATGCATAGTTGGGAATGCTCAGAAATAATCTTTAGTTGGGACTGAAAATGGCGGAACGCCCATAGTTGAGACTTTTCCTGTCAATTTTTCCTAATAATGAAGGGCTACGGTTAGCCTATAAACCGCAGCCCTTTAGTAATAAAGGGCTGCGTTTTTGGGCTTAACCGCAACCCTTTAGTGAAGGGCTGCGGTCCATATTAAAACCGCAGGCCTTAGTTCTTCTGCACTTAGACGCGAAAGTTTCCCGCAAATACTATTATACACACTAAAACCCTAACTTTTCCCCCCTCTCTCTCCCTAGTCCCCGATTTTCCCTCTCTCACCTCATCAAACCCGCATCCCCCCTCGCTCTCTTCGCATCTTTGCTCACCCTCCGCCGTCGTTCTCTGGCCGGAGCTTCACTCACGTGCCATCGCGCGCTTCCGTCACTCCTTTTGTTCTGCAACATTCCGCCATTTTCACCATTACTGAAGAAAAAGAAAAGGAAGAAGGAGAAAGAGAAGAGATTGAAACATAGTTTTGTAAATTGCTGGTTATGAAGAGGATATTGGAGTTCGGGAGGAAAGCTATGTTTTATGTAAGAGTTCTTTCTAGTTATGAAGAACGTCGCATTCGATCTTATAGGTTGCAGCTTGAGCAGCATCTTCGATCTGTACATTTCTTTCCTCTCTCCTCTTAATTTGTGTTTTTCTCTTTAATTTTAAATTTCTGCTTCTTGATTGTGGCTGATTTTTTTTGGAAATTGAAGGTTATTCAAGGAGATTGTATGGCTGTATTGTATCTTGAGTTGTAATTTTAGTCTATTTAATCTGATTCTATAATAGGGTTTTTGTTTGATTTTCAATGGAAGATTGAATTAGGGTTTCTGACTGAAATTTAGGCAATTCTATACTAGGGTATTGGTTGAATATTTTGTTGCTGTTGTATAAATGAATAAACAAGGATCTTTAAGTTATTCTATCGTATTGTATTGTGATTGGATGTAGTTATAATTCTTACTGATATTGGGACTTGTTTTACAAGAACAACTTAATTTGACTTATATAGGAAGCCCAAATAAGTGTGATTCTTACAAGGAAGGTTTGATTAATGAATTAGGTGTTTTGAGAATAGTTTATACCAATAAGTCAGGAATTGGCTCTGCTCTGTTAGTTTGTGACGAAATCTGTCTACGCAATGTCGTTTATCATAGAACGGGAAGTGGTTCAGAGGCTGTAAGGTTACGATTAAGGTTATTTCAACATGGTTTCTCTTCCATGATGCATCATTTTCTTGCCTTGCAGAATGTGAAGTAGTACATATACCTAATAGAACTGCTTATTACTATGACATGCTACACATATTGGCTTCTATAAGAAGAGGGGGCATGACTATCTTGGGCAAGGTTGTTGTTCCGAAGCCTATAAATTTACCTAGTCAAAGGTTCTTGTCTCCTGATCTTGTCTTTATAGTGCGTACATGGCTACTTGATCTTCTCTAGTCTTCTTATGTTTATATTTGAATGGTCAGGGTTGGAAAATCATGGTTTGGACCCTAATGTTGAAGTTGTTCCCAAGTAAGTAGTTTTAGCTGTATTTACTCATATTTTCTGATTTATCATTTCTCTGCTCTCATGCTTTAATTTCAAGTTTAAGCAACAAGTCTGACGGAGCTTTATCTGCTACGAAAATACAGGGGTACTCTTAGTTGGGGGAGCCGGCCACCATCTGGATCAAATGCATGGGGTACCTCAGCATTGTCACCAACTACCGGCGGTACTGGTAGTAGCTCCTCGCCCAGTCACTTGCTAGGTCGTCCTTCTTCAGGCGGTGGCACTCGACCTTAACTGCTGGGAGTGACAGAGCTCATGATTCTAATGTTAATGTTTGGGGTTCGAATTCAAGGACGTCATCAGCCTCAGGGGTTTTGGCATCTAATCATGCTTTAGCGATATCGTCACGCCCTCACATTGCTGATAATAGACCTGGTAGCTCGCATTTATCTCTTTTTGCTGAACCTGCGCCAGAAGGTTCTGGGGTGTGGGGTGCAACAGGAGTTGCAGAACGAATGGTATACTTATTTAACAAACTGCCGTGCATGAAGTGTATTTGTTTCTAGTTAATATCTTTTTTTAATGAAAAGGGAATGCATAAATTAGATAGTTTGTCTAATCTTCTTTTTCTGGTGGTTATGAAGGTTAATGCACTCTAAAGATGCTAACCAAATTGAGGAAGCCATTAAGCACTATCGTGTATGTCTTATCATGTGTTCCGTGCAATCTATTTCCTCCTCTTTATCTACCCTTTCATTTTTGAAGCTGATGCATTGGTTGTTGTATGCAGCAATGTCTTTCTCTGCAACCTAACCATCCGCAAGCACTTACCAATCTTAACAACATATATATGGAATGGTATGTGGTTTCAACATCGAACCTCTTATAACTCTCTTGTGATGCATGATGGAAATTCTCTAAATTTGATGAGCAGTGTCTACTAATTAGTTTTTGATTCAAAATCTGGGGGATTTTTTAGGAACATGATTGGTATTGCTGCACAGTATTATAAGGCTACACTTAATGTTACAACAGGATTATCTGCACCAATAACCTTGCAATAATATACAAGCAGCAGGTACTGTTGTCACTTGGCTTTTCTAGGAGTTTATGTTGTAACAATCATTATGATCCCACTGTTAATTTACTCATTGCTTTTAAGATTTTTTCTTTGCTTTAAATTTCATTGGGTTTGTTACTTTGGAGTTAGGGTCATATGCTTTGTGTTGTTGATCATGATTAACAATTTGCATATTCCTGTTTTTTCCCAGGGTAATGTTGTGGATGCTCTAATTTGTTACACAGAGGTCCTCCGGATCGATACATTGGCAGCTGATGCACTCCTTAACAGGGGAAATATATATAAAGAAGTTGGAAGAGTTAATGAAGCTATCTAGGACTACATGAGTGCTATTAATGTCCGCCCTAATATGTCTGAAGCTCATGCTAATATGGCTTCAGCTTATAAGGACAGGTTAATCTATTTGTTACTTCCTGCTAGAAATGCAGTATGCAGGCTTCAGCTTATAAGGACAGTTATTATTTTCTCTATATTTGTGTAAAAAACATAATTTGTAATGAAATATATATACATATAATGATTGTTACTCCAGTCAACTCCGATGCCATTCTCGATCGCTCGAACTCCGATCTTCTCCCGCACAACAACAAGTCGAATCGTCGCAGACGCAAATCGAAGCGGAAGAAATCAAACTCTAACTCACCATCACCGCGCGAAATCAATACGATCTTCGAAAATGGAGGTCATTTTGATATGTTGGAGTTTTAATATAAACTTTAAGTTTGCTTCAAAAGAATATGAAGAGTCATTTTTTCCTTTTGTCCCACATTGAAAGAATATGAGGGAAGAGTAAGGTTTATAACTATTACTCTTCCTCTACCCTTTGAGTTGAGTAGCAATGAGGCTTTTAGTGGGTATGTGGTGATGTGTGGATACCACACGCGCGCCGCCGCCGCCCGCCCGGACCGGGCCAGGGCCATGGGCCTTGGGCCTTGGGCTTAACTTAACTATAGTTTTGGGTCAGAATTATGTTGGCATTTTTTGACCGTTTTTTAATCAGTCTTAAGTTACCGTTTTTCTTTAATCTCTCTTTTAATGCCGTTTTGTCCCTTAATTATTCTCCTGATTTTCGGCCATGACTCTTCCCATAATGTGACCGTTTTTCCCACGATTTCAGCCACGTTCTGATTTCGTCTGGGTTTCTTGGCTCTATAAATACCAGTGTTCTGGTATTCTCGAAACACAGAAACACATTCACTTCTCCTCTCTTCCTTCCTCTACTATTCTGGGCAGTATTCAAGAGCGTTCTTAATCTGTTTTTCTGTCAACATCGGAAAGGCGTAAAACCGTGTATCCCCGGGAGGTTGATTCTTTGTGGGTCCGTGTGTTGTTGCGGGGCAAATTCAACTTTAGGGCAGTGATCTTCTCACGCCACGGTGGTCAGTTAAGTGTGTCAATTTAGTTACCAGTTTTTGTTCCTACATGATATTATCGGCGAATTGGAGGAGGAGACGCCGTCGTCGTTGACGATGATTTTGGCACAGTTACGCGAGGACGTTCGCACAGTCGAGAGAAGAGTGTTTGAGGGTGGTGGTGGACGAGGTGTTGGTAAGCTGACGTGGTTTCATGCGTGGGGGGGGGGGAGGGGGTGGGGGTGGGGGGTGGGGGGAGGGTTTCAGTTGGTTGGCTAGGGAGGGGGGGATGAAGAGAGAGAAACGGAGGTTGGGCAGTGGACAGGGTCTAGGGGTGCTGGGGTAGGGTGGGTAAGGTCGTAGGGGTGGGGTGTAGGGAAGAGTTCACTGTGCTGGTGGAGGGAGATAAGGAAAAGAGAGAAAAAAATATATTTTTTTTAATTCAACAAAAATAAAAAACTAACCAATAAAATTGTGACAAGTGTCCTGGGCAACCTGTTTATCAGATTGTATCCTGTTTTTACCCATTCAGAGAATTTTTTGTTAAAAGTTGCATTATTTAGAAATAACTCAAAGGTTAGCTTATTCGTTGCGAGTGGCTAAAAGGTTGCATTATTAAAATCAAATAATCCTATAATGTAATATATAAAGAAATTTGTTTTTTTACTGCTACATGTCATTTAAGGTAATTAAAAAAAATGTATATATAATATAATATAAAAAGAAATTTGTTTTTTTTACTGCCACGTGTCATTTAAGGTAATTAAAAAAACAATTTTTTAAGGGATAAAAAATACTTATAATTACTTTTTGGTGTGTAATAAAACTGATATTTTGTCGCTTTATTGTTAATCTATGAGACTATGATTAATTTTTCATATATTAATTTCTTTAAAATTTTTAAGTCTAAAATATTGTTTTTGTTCCTAGTATCACCCGTTTCCCACCCGCTCCATCCGCCCCACCCGCGGATGATGGGTGGAGCGGATATGAGTGAAATTTTTGTCGGGTGATGGATGGTGTGGATGGAGTTTTGGGTTGCGGGTGATAGGGCAGATGACGCTCCACCCGACCCATCTCCGATCCATTGCGATCCCTAGCTGGTGCTACCTCACGCCTACTCACTTTCGTGATGCGACACCAATGGAAATGAGCTGCCAAGGTGCAGATATCCTTGATTGTGTGAGAGATGGTGATAGGCTGATGTTGAGATGAATGTAATATACTAACCAATTGCGCCGAGTCCGTATAAACCAATATGCAATCCAAATACATAGTTCGGGCCCACGTCAAAGCTAGCACGCACGCCCTAGCTTCTGCTTGAAGTGCTGAGGAAGCAAAAATCTTTTAACCTTGGTTCGCATTAAGGTGAGAATCAGAAGCAGACGCAACCCATGCGCTCGCTCCTCTATTGGTGTTGTGATCCCAAGCGCCATCAATATGCACTAACACTTGTGGGAGAGCGAGCTGAGGCCGACCAAATGTAACCATAAGAAACCAGGGGGAGCTGTCAGCTCCGATTGGTGTAGAGGGAGGACCGTATAAGGCTGCGAGAAAGTAAGATGTTGTTGGTTGCTTGTATCCAAATGTTGTTGCAAAGCTTCTAGTGTGGCTCGAATTTGACGAAACACCTGATTGTTGCGTGTGAGCCAGACAGCCCAAAGAACTTTAATAAACAAAACCAAATGGGGACTATTAGGGCCTCCAGAGTCTTAGACTTGCTGAAGCAGCCACTCTTCAAAAGGGAGATTAGGATTGTCAAAAAGGTTGTTGATGGATCCCATATGTTTAATCCAGGCCTCAGAAGCAATGGGACAGAATTTAAAAAGGTGCTGACGTGATTCCGGTTCGCCTAAACAAATTGGGCAGTTATCAGAATCTCCAAGACCCCTACTAAAGAGATTCGCTTTGGTTGCTAAACTGTTATGCCAAAGCTTTCAAAGAAACAATTTCCATTTTGGCATGATGTGCAAACCCCAAATAGTATGGAAGAATCGTGACTGAATAAGAGTTGTCATGTAACAAATATCATTTTGCTGTTGTTGTAGAACCAACACATAACCTGATTTGGTAGAATAGTCACCAGATTGCGACATTGGCCAGTATAACTTGTCTGGAGCTTGATATTGACTGGGGAGCTCCACTGATAGAATCTTACGGGCACTCGTAGGGACAAACAATCTATGGATTTTTTGAAAATCCCATCCAATGTTACCAAGTAAAATTAAATCTGCGACGCGAAGTCTAGTGACTTCATGAAGGGGGAACGTCATCCCTTATTAGTGGGGTATGCCCCGGAATCCATCCATTCATAAGAGCTAAAATATTGTGACCATTTCCAACTTTCAAGAGACAATGTTGTTGTAATATATTTGTCGCCTAACGTAGACCACACTCTCCCCACGACGGAGACCTATTGGAAGGGGACAGGAGATAATTACGATTCTGGTGATGTGTAATATAAACCTTGGATAGTAAAAGTTGTGGATTTTGTTGAAGCCGCCAAACTTGTTTAACCAATAAAGTCGCATTAAAATCCCTAATGCTGCGAATACCCAAACCACCTAGCTAATCCCTTTGGCATATGAAGAATCTGCTTTCGCCGTCAATGAATTCCTTTCGCATTGGAATTCCCCCAAAAAAACCTTGCTAATGTACCATCAATCTTATTGATTATAATGCCCGGAATGTGAAATAAAGCCAATTGATGCATAATAGTGGCCACCAGAATAGAGTTTATGATGATCAGTTTAGTTGATTGAGACAGGCTTCGGTGTTGCCAAGAAGATATTTTGTTCGATATTTTGTCTAGTAAATGAGTAAAATGCTTGACTTTAGATTCCAAGTGGAATTGATAGTTTTTTTAGATTAAGTAATATGCTCATATATCTCAAGTGAAATTATAATGTAAATTAGACCAATTCACGAAGCAGAAGTAAATTAGCACATAAAATTAAAAGCATTATTAATTTATGGAAAATGATATACATAACCCTAAGGGCTCTGTATAAAATACTTTAAATGGAAATAAAAAAATTAAGTCGAAGATTTATTACATTGATGTTGGTATGATTTTGTCATGTTTTTCCAAATGGTCTCCATTAACAGAAATATATTAAATTTTTATATATAGCCCTTGGGGCTATATATAACACATTAATTTATTATTGAAAGAACAAATAATTAAGGAGTGAGGATGGTATAGAGTTTCCAACCTGGAGAGAAAAATAATAATTGAGGAGCGACGCGAGCCATGTCCCCCTTAAGACCACCTCGACTTCGGTATCGGTAAGTATCACTAAAATCAAGAGTTAATGCATGCTGTCTTTTTTTTTTTGGTGAATGCATGATGTCTGAATGCTTAGTTTTGCTGCAATGCCTCCACATAATTTTGGATATGGGGCTACCCAAGTACCATACATGTTAGAACTTTTTGTTTTGAAAGACCTATTAAAATTGCTACTTAGTTGTGATAGACCTAATAAAAACATTTTTGTTGAAAAATACCTATTATAATACTTCCCATTGTTACTTAAGACCACCTCAACGTTCTCCTGCCGAAAAGTTAATTTCCAACATTGACTTTTCTTCCTCTCCCTTTCTCATAAAATGCGACCAACCTATTTATAATCCGTTATAATGGGAAGCAAGAGGAAAGGGTTTGATAGGGTTAAGGGATTAAGATAGAAAAAATAAGTTGGTCCCTTTTAATGAGAAAGGAAGGAAAAAGAAAAGTCAACAACAGAAAATTGACTTTTAGAGCGAAAAACGTTGAGGTGGTCTCAACTAACAAATGGAAGTATTATAATAGGTCTTTTTCAACAAAAAAAGTTTTTATTAGATCTTTCCTAACAAAATGACTATTTTAATAGGTCTTTCCCAACAAAAAGTTCTTCATGTTACGATAATATGCCAATTAATGCTCATATAATTACTTCCAATAAACATTATTCAAGTGAAACAGATAATTCTGTGTTACTATGAACATGCTAGTACTAAACAATTGCTTACATAAAATGAAATGATAAACTTAGTAATTTTCATGACTCACTTGTAAAGAGGGTCAGGATTTGAGGACCATCTCGTATTCTTGACCAACCTTCAACTAAGAAAATGCATGATTTTCCAGTTTCCTCCTTTCAAAAATATTTTTTGGAGGTATGAACTCATGATAGGAGAATTGGGGCATAAGTGCATAGGTCTCATTCTCAGGAGGTGAAAAAGAATGATCTATACTAAGTATTGACCCCAACCCAAATCTCAAATGACAAAAAATGAGAACTAAGTAGTAATCAAGGGAATTAATCCATTTCTAGCTTCATATGCAATGTAATAATCAGTGAAGAATAATCTTTATATAGTTTTCGACTTATGACTCACTTGTATAAGGTGTTAGGATCAACTCATGTTCTTGACAAACCTTTACCATCGAGAAATTAAAGACAGTTATATATATATATATATATATATATATATATATATATATATATATATATATATATATTTGACAATAGGAAAAATTTGTATTAATTAAAATCAAAAGCACAACCTAATGCTAATACAACCAAACATAAAACATAGCAAAATGAAACTAGAGGAGCTTCATTTGCAATTACATACTTTATGAAACAAAAACAAACTATAACATATTCAGACAACCTTAGACCAAGCTCGGGCGATGGTAGGTGGGTGTAGGATAAAGGTCTTGATGAAGCAGACCTGATATGAGAGGAACTTGTTGAAAGACGACACCTAGACGATCTTCAGAAGTCGATTGCCGCAACTCAGCTAGCAGCCCCAATGTCTACTAGCCACAAAATCACAAGGTCCTTGAACATGAACACCTTCATGGGATTCTACTGATGAAAGTAACCAAGAAGTCACCTCCTTTGGTGACTTCTGACTGCAAGGGTAACCAGAGTTTAGTCTCGCAAAACTGAAACTCAAAATGCGTGGAGGTCATAACTTGCTCCAAATTATATTGGAGGGCCTCCCACAAGATGCATTTTTGAGGTGTGATGACTCCAAATATCATCACATGAACTTTGGGCGAATTATATTGAAGAAATTCACCCAATCTACGGATCCAAAGATCCAACCTGGCAATCTCAAACCTAGAAGATCTAACCCCAACAAGACTAAAGAGAAAACCTCCTCTCTTCTGTGACATACAACTCCGAGAACTTTTTGTTGCCCACCTAACAGTACTAACTAACACCCAAGCACACTCATACACAAAAAAACAAGGATAATTGAAACTGCATATAACTAAACTAAAACTTAAACCGATTACATCAACAAAATAAGCAAACCAAGCGAACACCCGAATCATTATACCACGCCGTCCACAACACTACACCTTCAAACACTGACAGTAACCTTTGCGAACCTAACTGATGCTTCCACGTCAATCCAAGACAACAACCAATACTAACAGGGAACAGGGAAGGGGCGCTACACTCTAAACGTAACACTAAAACATGGGAACGGGAAAGGGGATACTAAAACCTAACCACTCTAAATAGAACCGGTGATGGACCGGGGAAGGGAAGCCTAGGACCTAAACTGCAATAACCAGGAACATGGGAACGGGGAGGGGAAACTAAACCTAGAAAACACAACTGATAACGGGAAGAGAACCACAGGACAGGAAGGTAAACCTGAACACCAACCTGAGGAACCGAATACGGGGAAGGGTGGCATGATTTCGGGGAAAGGAGCAACGCGACTGTGGGGAAGGGTTGACGCAACTGCTGTGAAGGAGGAGGGGTTAACGCAACGGCAGGGGACGGGAGGAGGGAGGAGGAGACCCGACTGCGGGGAGAGGGAGGGAAAGAGGTGACACGACAGGGGAAGGAGGGGGACGACATGACAGGGCCGAAGGGGGAGGGGGAGATGCGGCTGCGGAGAAGGGGGTGAAGCGGCGGTGTGGGAGCGGCGGAAGCAGGGGCGACGATGGAAGATGGGGAAAACTTGTGGGGGGAGGGAGAACAACGAGGCTAGGCTCGTCGGTGACGAGGCTGGATGCCAGCCACTGGCGAGTCCAAGACAGAGGGCGGCGGGGAGTTTTAAGTATTAGGTTGTAGAAAGAGAGGGCGGAGGTTTTTTTTCTGTGTGACGGCTAGGGTTTCGTTTCTTCCCTTTTTCAGAAAGACAATTATAAAGATGGGACTAAAGCAACTTTTTTAGCGTAGCAACTCGCTAAAGCAAAGTTTTTGGAAAGGGTTGGACTTTCCATTTAAGAAAGGTTGAGAGTATCCCACCTAGGTTAGTGGGCAGCGGAAGGTGGCGTGATATCCTAAAGCTTAAAGTCTAAACCCTCGTGTATAGAAATTGGATGACCTTCCATATACAACCTAAAGGTGAACTCTACTCGATCTCTCTCACAATCAAGTATCAAAATCTAGAACAACAACAATATTTTCGTATTGACCTAGGCAAACATAAATAATAAACAAATAGATCTATAATGTTTCGTGATCATTTCGAATTAAATCATGTATAAGGTAACTAACAATCCAATTTGTCCTTGAATGATCTTGGTAGTGAGATTGCAAAAAAGTAACTAATTAACAACTTAAATAAGGTGACAATGCAAATAAATAAACAGTAACAAGAATGACATGATTATTTACATATATAATACAAAATAAAGCATGAATAATAAAAACAAATATATACACAATAAAAGCATGATAAGTGTTAGACAGTCTTTTTTGGGGATTCACGAAACTGCCATTTGACCAAGTCTTCTCACATGGAGTCAAAAAAAAAAATCCTAACCCTTTTAGAAGAGATGATTGTTCAAGGATTCTAAGTTTATGTTGTTGATGAATATTCATAAGGAAAACATTGGTGCTGGTTAATTTATCTTTGTGCCGAAATAGTTGTTTTGATGGATAACCATTTCAGTATTATTGCATGATTCTTTGGTTTTTGGCCAGACCAGGCCTTGTATTTATGCGTATATATATTTCTATGAAGTGGTGGTTGAGTTCCTTTATGATACTTAAGTCAGTTTTTTTAGGCCTCAGTATGACTTAACCATAATTTTTGATGAATTTGATTAATGGGGGCCTGTATATGTTGCATGACTGCCTAAGTTTCCTAATTGTGCATAAACATGATTTCAGGATGACTAATGTGTTATACAGATGCCTGAGAGCACAAATTGTGCATAAACCTGATTTCAAGATACCTAAATGTGTTATATGGATGCCGAAGTATCGTAATTGTGATTAAACATGAGTTTTGGATAATGTCTACATGTGTTCTATGGTTGCCTAAGTGTCCTATTTGTGCATAAACATGAGTTTTAGATGTCTACATGTGTTCTATGGTTGCCTAAGTGTCCTAGTTATGCATAAACATTATTTCAGGATGCCTAAATGTGCTCTATGGATGTCTAAGTATCCTAATTATGATTAAATATGAGTTTTGGATGCCTACATGTGTTCTATGGTTGCCTAAGTGTCCTAATTGTACATAAACATGATTTCAGGAAGCCTACATGTGTTCTAAGGTTTCATAGCGACCCTAATTATGCATAAACCTGATTTGAGGATGCCTAAATGTGTTCTATGGATGTCTAAGTATCCTAATTCTGCATAAAAATGATTTTAGGATGCCTACATGTGTCCTATAGTTGCCTAAGTGTCCTAATTGTGCATAAACATGAATTCAGGATGCCTAAAGGTGTTCTATGGATGTCTAAGGCTCTATTCTTTGGACTGAACTAAACATAATTGAATTTGTCCGAACTGAACTGAACTGGACTGAACCGAAGTGAATGAAAACTATGAGAGAAAACTAACTTAACTGAACTGAATTTTCTGAACTGAACCGAACTGAACAGAACTGAATTTGTCTGAACTGAACAATTAATTCAATCCAAAAGAACAGAGCCTAAGTATCCTAATTCTGATTAAATATGAGTTTTGGATGCCTAAGTATATTGGTTTGAGATAATTTTGTTGCCTTTGTCCCTTGCAATGATGTTCAAATACATGTACTGCTTCCTAAGTAGGCTGGTTTATTGCTATTATTCCTTTATAATGAGTTTTTCATGCCTAATTAGGCTATATGGACTCCAAGTGTCCTAGTTGTCCCTAAATTTAATTAATGGAGACATGTATACTATTGTCAATGATGAGACTCATTCATTTGAGGGTTGTATGCATTAATTCTTTAGCATAGTACACCTTATGCCACCAGTGTTTACAAACTGATGAGGCTATTGTGAGTCATGTTATGAGTTGTATACGATCCAATGATAGTTGCGGACAATCTGAGACAAGTGAAGTACACACTTTCATTTTTTTTAAAATCGCATTCAGTCATTGATTTCATTACAAGAAAAAAAAACTAAAATTGAGAGCTTGAAATCCATAATTTAACTTTAATAATAATAAAAAAAAAAACAAGATAACAAACACAACTGAAAAACACAAACTTCTCTCAAACCAACAAAAAATAGTTTGTTTTGTCCTGATACTTAAACTTGATTTGCTGCCTATTCTACTTCAAGTAGCCTGATTGCTTCTTTAACTGCCCATTTTGGTGCTTGAACTTGTGCTGGTAGCATACCAAGATCTTCAAGTTATTTCTTCTTTGGGTGAGGGATTTCATATGCACTGAAACCCCTAACCTTCAAAATTTCATTCAAAGTGTATTGTAATGACATCCAAACATTGCTTAATGATAAATCATATTTATATAGAGTTTTTAAGCACATGTAGGTTGCATTATTAGAGCATATTAGTTCATATAGTTGCATTTTAGGTATCATTATCATGAATTATCTATTTCGTGCTCTATTACGCTTTGTTTGTGGTTTTCTTAATGTTTCAGGTAGTTTCATAGCTTTTAGGACGCTTTCGAAGCAATTTTGGATGAATTGGATAATTCTTACAATGGAAGTTGATGAATGGCGGTTTTTGATGGATGAATATATGATCGTGGATTCTTTCTTGATCTTATAATCATATTTAGTGGAGTAGATTTCATGAGTATCGCGACATATCTTTCAAGAGTGAATTTGAGTTGAAAACGAAAATATACATTAGTCATTCCGAAGTGATAAGAACTAATACCCGTTCACTCTTTTGATCATAAATTGAGTTCTAAAGATCGATAGATTCAAGTGATTTGAAAGTTGCGTTAAACAATGAAGCGAACAATAGGTTACAATGGGGGAGGCGAAGGGGGGGGTTAAAAAAGTATTTCACGGTTTTCAAAAAAAAAAAAAAAAAAAAAAAGAAAAGGAAGGAGGAGTGGTGACTTTGGAGAATGGAGAGACGCGTGAAATAAGAGAGGAATTTGGGAACCAAAAGAACTAAAGGAGAAGTTTGAAAATTGAAACCCTAACTCTAAAACAAACCAAGAGAACCCAAAAAAAAAAAGAGAAAAAAAAAAAAAAAAAAACAAATTTCCGAAGAAGCCCGAATAACCCCCCACCCCCCCCCCCCCCCGATCGGATGAGACGCCGCCGTTGGCGTGAGTTGTTTTTCTAAACCCTAAGATTGTAGAAATTTTACATGCTATAAGACAAGTGCTTAAATTAAACCAATTATTCACGCTAAAATAGTAGTCTCGATGTAGAAATATGTTTTTTTTAATGATTGCCTAAAACTAATCTAATAAGAGGGTTTTTTTGCTTTTTTTTTTTTTTTTGTTTTTTATTGGACACATTAACCCATATACGATGCTTAGAACTCGTAGATACGTATGACCCTTTAGGTTCATTTAAAGTCTAAAAATTATATGTCAATACTAGCAAAATCATATTATATGAATGTAATGTCTAACCCACTTTTAGCCTTTTAGTAAGACATAAATGCCAATAGTGGCAACAAAGATGGACAACAATTATAGTTAAAGTATATGGTGAAGTTTCACACTCAAAGATAGTTATGAAATGTCTCAAGTGTATGAAGACTCGAGGATGAATTTGTAATTTTTATTTCTAGTTTATTTTTTTTTTTTTTTTTGAATTGTAGACTATAAGTATTTTGGAATTTTAGATGTAAAACATTAGGTATTAAATAATTTGTGTTGTGTTTTTTGTAAATTTTTTATCCGAATGCCTACGTCGATTTTGTCCCCACTTTGAGAATCCGGCTCCGCCGATAGGTTACAAACCCATAACGATTAGAACTCGAGATACAGCCTTCGGGATGACCTAGGAAACCTCCCAAAAACCCCCCCCAAAACCGGCGCCCTTTTTTCCCCTTTTTGAGCCCTCCCCCCCCCCCCCAATGGTTGCTGCGCCCGAGCTTTGGACGCAAATAAGGGCTCGTGGTCATTGTCTCTACCATCGACAAATCATCGAACTTCCTTTATTAGTTTATTTTCTTATTCCTTTTCTTTCACTTATTTGGAGATTAGATTAGAGGAAAATATAAATAGGGATTTATTTTATTTCTCTCTCAAACTTATGATTTCTAGAGAACTCTCGTATTACGTTTTCCTCTTCATCTATTTCCTTGGAACCCTAGTTTTTGCTCTATTACATTGATTTAAGTTCTAGAGGTACTTTTCATTGTTTTCTTGTTTATTAATATTTACTATTGTCTTCCTCTTTATTATTATCGATTATTACTATTGTTTTCATTATTTCTTAATCATGAATTCTAGGTTAATTATTGATTTTGCTTTAGTTATTTCAATTATGAGTGAGTAGTCTCTTTTCTAAGATAAAGTGAGGGAAGCCATGTTTATTGATAAATGCATATTCTAACATCATTTAGTTGCATATTAGGGTGCATTTTCATGTAGTAGTATTACAGCTTTTACATTGCATTTATTCATATTTAGGTCCCTTTTAATAAGCTACGATTCTTTCACATGCTGTTTGGTCTTTTCATGTAATCTCAGGTACTTTAGACTCCTTTTTTAGGACATTATGATTAAGGCACTTGGATGACCTTCAAAACAATATATCATGTGCCTGAAACGGATGGAAATGAAGACGATACAAACGGCTTTGTGTACTTGTGCGAAATATGACACTTCTTCACCATTTTGACCATAACTTTTGATACAAAATTGATAATGATATAATTCCACCTGAGTTGGAAACTAAATTTCAAGGGCTTTCCAACTATATATTAAACGTACGAAACAAAGTTCCGCATCAAAAGTTATGGCTGTTTGAAGTTGAGGTGAAGAATCTGACTGTTACATGCCAACAAATCCGTGCCAACTTTGACACGGCCGTATTGCCTTGATTTCTTCAACGCAACAGATTTCCTTCCGTGGGATATTTATGTAATAGCAGGCTAGCACGTCCGTGTCAATATACGTCCGGGCTAGTCTGCTCCGTGAAGCGTTTTGTTTTGTCGATTTGGTTACTTTAGGAAGTTATAAATACTCTTTTATTGGTTTAGTGACGGGAGATAGCTCATTGTATACACGTTTTAGGGTTTTTAGAGAGAAGTTAGAGAGAGAAGCTTGTAGATCTTCATTGTTCTTCATGACTCTACCTTTCTTCCATCAATTCACGTACTTCTTTTCTTATTCTTTTCTCTTTGTTTTCTATTATGATGTTTAACTATTATTCTTTAGTTTGTTTGTTTATTTCAATTATGCTTGAGTAGTTATTTCATCTATGGTAAAGTTGAAACCTAGTATAAATTAATTCATGATTATTTCTTTAAAATCCCAAACTATTATTGTTATTGCTTAATTGATTGTGCAATTCCAATACTGGATAAGGGATAATATTGCTATCATTCCATTGTCTTGATCACAATTGGAGTTGAATTTTGACGGATTTGAGTGTTTTAATTAAGGACATGAAATTCTCTAGGGGAGTAGTTAGAATGGATTGTTAGGAAGTTAGAGTGTCGCTTTTAATGTCTTTAATTTGCATGATTCCACGGGAGTAGGTTGGAGTGCATATTAGGTAAGCCATGTGTACTTTTCCTAGTGAACATTTAATTGATTAGTTTGGGGTAGGAATTTTTATTGTATTAATTCATGTTAGTGGGGATACTTAGCTCTAGATTCTTTTATTTTTATATTGATTAGTATAGTTGATTCGACCATCATCGATATTAACCTCTTTTTAGTCTTACCATAATTTGAAGGCTAATCATATAACAACTTTCTCTCTGTGGAATCGACCCTGACTTACCCTACTACATTGTTAGGAGGTTAGTTAGGTTATTTTTTTTGTTAGGTGCATGACACGCCTGTCATTTATACCTTGCTATTTATACTTTGAAATTGATTGATTTACAAATTAGGGTTTTGAGTAATTCCAATTGATAAGTTTAAATATTTTGATTCTTTTAATTGACCAATATCAAGATTTAATTAAATTGCTAATAAGAATTAGAATTGAAAGATCATATTCTTAGAGGCTTCATTACAATTGACAATTCTGAATATGTATGTTAGCGATCGTACTGCATACTATAGGTTGAATTGAAAATGCTAATACCCTACCGAAGGACTAACCATTTCTTTAATTACTCACCCTCTAGTTTATTTTTATTGAATTGGTTTGTATTCTTAGATTGATATAAGCATGGCGGACCGAACGTATGCCCTAGACTCTTAATTTATTGATTAAACCAAAAATTTGTTATTACTTGTTCCTAGTTTAGTTATTGCTTAAATCAAACATTCGTTTTACTGAGATAGTTTAATATAATTAATCAAAAATCGATAGAAATAGTCTCCATGTGGGATCGACCCGTATTTGCTAAGTCTATGCTAATAATAGACACTGCGCACTTGTGGTAATCATTTTTAAATTCATCAATTAATGTCTTTGGATGTAACTCATCAAAAGCTGTTTAAACTGCCTCTAATAAACAGTCAATATCCTTAGGCATTTTTTTGTGCATAAGTGATTGAATGGACCTAAAGAACCCCAGGTCAAGTACGTTGCAATATGGGCTATTAGGAGGTTGTTGAACAAGTATGAAAGTTGCCATCTTGCTAATAATGTTCCTGCCGCACAAGATTATCTTGTGTGATATGTGCTATAGCATTATCTTGTTGTATGAATATGGTCTTACTCCCTTCTCTTGGCCACTTTGCCTTTATTGCTAGTATTATCTGATTGATCAACATCTCCCCTTTTGCCTTATGATTGACAGACTCAATAGGCATGGTTTCATATGTCCCCTTCACTCTGTTTTTTGAAGACCTTTTTGCTGGAACTTGCTCAATAAATAGATAAAAATTCCAATTTTTCCACTAAATGTGCATTGTCCACTGTCCCCCATCTTAGTCTTGCAACACCACCCATAAACATTGCTTTTGGTATGAACTTCCTTGATGTACTTGTTGTGTATGGCCTTGTTTCATCTTTTGCAAGGTAAACACTTTGTGATTTTTGTGTTAAATAAAACCACTTCTCGTCTATATGAAAAAATTATACATGATGTAGTAAGTTGGTGCATTTGGTATTGTTTCTTGCTGGATTAGCCTCAAGATTTAATCAAACCTCTCCATCTTGTTGTCTACTGTGAGCCCTGGTTTACACTATTTTTGGTGTGCTTGAATAACACCTCTCTTGATCATTCTCT
This sequence comes from Beta lomatogona, assembly GCA_947646795.1. Taxonomy (NCBI): domain Eukaryota; kingdom Viridiplantae; phylum Streptophyta; class Magnoliopsida; order Caryophyllales; family Amaranthaceae; genus Beta; species Beta lomatogona. Next base: position 132,552 of record CANSNZ010001114.1, read on the forward strand.
AAACTATTGTTGGAGCTAAATTCAACATGCTAGCCAAATCTCATATGCATGTCCTGTCCCCCATGCCAATCTATGCAATGTTCTCATAAGGAACTTGAATTGTCTTCCTACCACAGTTGTGGTAGGCATTATCCAAATCATAATGTTCCATTGCTTTTTGTTGATTTTTTGCTTTGTTCCATAGGGTACTGATTGTCCTTGAGCTGTGTACCCAAAGTGATCAGCTGCTTTTTTTATATATGCTGCCTTTAGGAAGAAACCAGAGGTTTTCTTATCCAACAGAAAATGGAGAATTTGCAGCCTTGCTTCATTGTGAACCTTGGGCGATGATCATTTTGTGGGACTAAGTTCAGATTAGTTGATGTATTGTCACCTTCATCATCATCTTGATCAGAGTTGTTGAGGTGAATGTGCTGCTGAAATTTAGCACTTCCAGTGTATATGAATGTTCCACTTTCATATTCTTCATCAAGGAAATCATGCATATTTCCTTCTAGATTTGAAGTCATAACAAGGCAATGATGCTTTTGATTTTGGAAAAAAAAAATCCTCTATTATTTTTGTTTAGGTTTTCAGTAAGGCTTACTCTATTTGTTGGAGGGCAAATCCCAAACGTTTCATAGCTTAGTTTCCCTTAGGTGATCCGTGTACAGAATCCACTGGTTGTAATTTGATCTTATAAATATTTAATGAAGTAATCATTTTTTTTATTTTATTGGTCAATGCATGTAATTAGAGATTGATGAGCAGGCTCAATCCAACAAGTAAAAAGATATTATATGGCTAAAAATGTATTCTGATGATCCGTGCAAATGATTAATGAACCCAACTGTTAGCAAGACGCCTAATAAACATATTAGATAAGTTTATATTTTTATATTTTTTTGCTGTAAAAAAGGTTACATTAATGACAATTATAATCTTTCATTTTTATTTATTCAATTTAACGTTAACAAAAGAGAATCTAACCCTTAATTAATTTTGTATTGGTTCCTCCCTCAAAATAGGAAGATCAAAAGAGAACGAATCAAGGAGTAGTTCTATAACTCATGAAAATATATATTTAATTAGATGAACATTAATGCACTATTTAGATAAATATAAAAATAGCTATATGCATAGTGTACTATATGTAATTATAGCATTTTGATCATTATATCGAGTTTATAGGATTAAATATATTATCTTTCAAAACCTCAACCTTACTCAACTTAACCAAAAGAATTTATAGTATTGCAACAAACTTCATTAAGGAAACTTTATTTTTACAACAAAAATAAAAATCTATAGCGATAAAATTACATATATATTAGAGTTTACAATTTTTTCACCAGGTACCCCTATGGTATTTTGAAATTCATGGGGTACCCCTATTGTTTGAAAATGCACAAGTTACCCTTATTATTTCAACATAATGCATGAAATGCCCTTAATGACTAACGGCGTCAATATTCCGTTAGTCATTAACCCTAGTTAACCCTTCTTATCCTAATTAACCCCTCTAACCCTAACCCCAAAACCCTAACCCTAACCCTAACCCTAACCCTTACCTTAACCCTAACCCCTAACCCCTACCCTAAACCCTAACTCTAACCATCCAACTACCCAACCAACACAACCCCCTCTCCCACCCCCCGTAGCCCACCCTCCCCCCACCCCCGCTGCCCCCCGGCCCCCTCTCGCACCCCCGCATCCCTCGCAGCCCCCTCCCGCACCCCCAACCACCACAACCCCCTCCTATGCCCTCCCACCCTTTTCCCCTAATTTCAATTTTTCTTTTACTCCCACTTTCTCTCTCCATCCCTTTCACCCCCTTTATGGGTTTTTCTTTAACTTTCTAGGTTTTTCTTCATTTTTTTGGGTTTTTGTTAAAATTTTATGGGTTTGTTTCATTGGTTGCGAAAAGCGACGGAAAATCGATGATGTTTCCCTCTCGTTTCGGGTTTTCTTCAACTGAAATTTTCGAGCTAATTTTTGTGATGTTAGGTGTGAAATTTTCGAGCTAATTTCAACCGAAATGGGGAGGGCTACAGAGGGTACGTTACGGTGGCTGGGGGTGGCGGCGGGGGGGGGGGGAGGGTGGGCTACGGGGGTGGGGGCCGAGGGAGGTGGGGCTGCGGGTTGGGGGAAGGGGTGGAGAGGGCAGAGGGGGGCTATGGTGGTTGGGTGGTTCGGGTTAGGGTTTAGGGTGGGCGGTCATGTGTTAGGGGGTTAGGGGTTAGGTTAGGGTTTTTTGGGGTTAGGGTTAGAGTGTAACAGCCCGCTACTAATCACAACCAAACTAATCATACTTAGATCTAATCAGCGGAAGCACATGAACTAAGTAAAGCGGAGGCTGTTACCTGCTGGAGTCCGAGCAAATAAATTACATAGTTTAAATACAACAAAGATGTGGGAACCCATTACAATACCAAAATATCATAAATCACAATTTAGAAATCAGAAAGCAAGTATTATGTTCGAAGCACCCGACTCTGCCATAGCGTAATCACATCACAAGGTCCTAAAGTTGCCTGATTGCCTACCTCGAAATCCCTGCACAAATTAAGAGTCTGCCCCCACCAGGATAGGTTCAAAGAACAAGATCAACTTATGCTGGTACACAATTCATTCCTAGAAAATAGTAGGGTGTCTGAAAGTAAAGGAATCATCTCCATGTTTCCTTAAAAAAGTAGTTAACGAAAAACCGATCGATATATCTTTAATGGTTGCTAAGATAATACATAGAATGTCTTTTAAAGGAGAAAGCAAAACAACTTTATGGTTATTTTGACCCACACACACACAAATCAAAAAGAGCTTATTCGATAGAGAAATCATGTTTTGGAAAACGCATAGGTTTATGAAAAATAACCCAACACATGACTCCACAACTCATAACAAAATTTGACAGCTAACTAAACACATGTTTTCTCATTATGACAAATCCGTTTTTGGATAAGTTATTTTGAGAAGAGAACTCACATTGAGGCATACACTAGGTATTGACCTCCACACATTTCAGAATTTGCACCCCTGATTTGTTTTAGCGCTTGCAAGCTAGGACATATCCCCACACAATTCCCACATAGTCTCCTTCCCATAAAAACAAATTCAAATACATGTTTTCGAATCTAAACTCCGCTTAGTAACACATTTGGAAATGCAACTCTTTTCCAAAAAGAACACAACTCTAAACCACATAATTGCTAGTTTAACTTTTGAAATCTAGCTTCGCTTATCAAATCATTTAAGAACTTAAGTAACATATAGGTGGCCTAGTTCCAGTGGCACTTGGTTTATGAGGTTCTAATAAGAAAATATTTAGGAAAACCTACACCGTAGACTCTTATTAAAGTGACAAAATCCTTGAGCTAAAACAGGGGTTTTTCCGCTTCTTTGAGAAATATCTTTAAAATTAAGGATGTAACATGTTCTAAAACCAAAATACTTCTTAGGTACTGCCATATTTGGCATTATATCAAGTGAAGTAAGATTCCTAACTTGTTGTTTCGAAAATTTGAAAACAATGTTCAAAAACGTTGTTTTTGAGTATTTAACGATACTTCCCGGAAAGGACTAAGTATTAATAGTTTAAATCTCATTAGCACACACTATATTTATATTTGAGCTACTGCAATATATCATTTTGTTGTCTCAAAATTTTGTTCTTAAGTCTAAAATAATTCATTTACAAAGTAAGTGGCTTTTTAGCGATTCTTTGAAGAAATTACATTACAAATTCTTAAACACTCGGTCTAATTAAATTTCTCTTGCTAAATACCACATTCTTACTGCCATATAACAAATCATAAGTTTTGAAAATTGAAATGCAAAATCTTTGTGATCTAAAACCTAATTTTTAGATGGAAACAAGATGTCCTTTAACCACATTTTGTGGCTAAATAACTTAGGAATCCTTATACAAATCTTCGGCTAGTATAGCCTCACATGCAACCTCATAAAACCAAGTAGACCTACTGCCCGTTCATGCCAAAACAATTCAAACACAATTCCACAAAAATCCAAACACAATCACACCCAAATTTCTTTACATAACCGATCAACTAAAACACACTTGATATAAAAAATCGTATCTTTACTCAATTTATCAAACATGCAACCACTTAAATGGATTAAAACCCTTAAATACAGTAGATACAATCCATATCTAGCTCAAATTTTACACTCATAATTATTCTCCAAAACATCATGATAACCGAAAATTCTATGTCATCAAAATGGAGTGAATTTGTGTACCTTAAACTCCAAAGCTTGTAACTTGATTAATTCCTTCTCTCCAACCTGATTTCTTTGTCTTCTTAGCATCCTCAAATATGCATTAACAATCACACTAATTTTTATAAGAAACCCCCCAAGATAAGTGGCTTAATTAACCTAAAAATTGACAAAACTTACTGTTTTCCTTAGTGAAGAAGATGACCCTGTTTTTCCTATTTCCTAAGCCTTTATACTCGAATCCAAGCTTGCCCAGTATGCTATTAGATATTTACAACATTAATCAAGACTTGCATGTACGATATTTCATGGAAAAATGGAAGAAAAATGAGCAAAGTTGAAGACTCCTCTTCATCGTGAAAATGGCGAGCAAGAGGGAAGTGATAGATCACTTTTAGGCATCTCCTTTTAGTGAGGATTTGGACCTGAATTTTTTATGAGGGTTGAAGGTGTATGTGAGGAAGAATGTGAATGATTTATTTCGTGGCTTTATCCCTCCTAATAAGGGTGTTTTGGTCTTTTGATCCCAAGTGGTCAACAACAACAATTCTGATTTCCTTTCTTGTTTTAATCAACCTTAATTATATAATTCCTATCCTTATTAGTGGTTTTGGGACCCCACATGGTCCACCACTTCCCTTACTTGAGTTTAGACCCTCTTATATCCTCAAACTTAAAACCAAGTATTTTGTAAAAGTTCTTCCAGTACTAATCTTTAATCATAAGTACAAGAGCACTTTTGCCTCAACTATTTTCCACTCATATATCTAATAATTTTCCATATATATCTTAACAACAAATAACACATAACTAATGAATGAAGGTGCTTAGCACTCCATCACACATATTCTGATAACTAATAAAACACACACTTGTAATCACATATACAAATACACAAATGTAACAGAATAGAGTACTCGTTTCCTAAAGAACTTTCATATAAGAAAACCTTTGTCACATTTTTGAAAGTATCCTCAATTAGGACAATAATTACATACATTACACTTAATCATTCTAATTTTTACTTTTTAATCTTCCCTAATTAAATCGGGTTGTTACATATAGAGGGCTTAATTAGCGTTAATGACAAACGAAAACTTGACACCGTTAGTCATTAAGGGCATTTCGTACATTTTGTTGAAATAGTAAGGTTACCTGGTGCATTTTTGAAACAATAGGGTCACCCCATGAATTTTGAAATACCACAAGGGTACCTGGTGAAAAAACCGTAGACTTTAATTTTAAAAAACAACCTTAGAATATTATATAGAGCGCCACATAAGCACGTCATATTTTTTCTGAGGGGTACCTAAGAATGATATCATTCTTTTTAATTTATATTTTTTTCAAAAAATAGTGTTCACATAGATGTAAATACATACTACCGTTGTTCTTTTTCTATTGCAACAATGGGTTTGGGCACGATTTTTAAGGAAGTGGAAAAAGCAGGTAGTTTAGCGTAAAGATACCCTTTTAATTAACTAAAGTAGGAGATAAATCAATCTCTAATAAAGCAAAAGCAACTTTACAAGGCTAAGTGAGTAATTAATGGTGGTTTTAGTAAGATAAACCAAGGACAATATTGTCAATTAAAGTTGTTTTTTTTACCAAAAGTGGAATTGTTCCAATAAATGTGAAACTACCCAAAGTACTGGTAATTGTTGCAATAGAAAAAGAACGGAGGAAGTATAAGGTATTTTGGATATGTGAAGATATTAGAGTCTTATTTGAATATACAACCTAAATTATTATACTATGTAAATTGAATAAATTTTTTTGCTATATCATCCGGAATCTTATAATATTTTTACCATCGGAGAGTACTCGAAATATGCATCGAAATAAGATCTTATAAAATATAGTTTTACAACTAATGAAAATATATTTATTTAGATGAATAATAATGTATTATTATTCTTTATTTTAAATACATATAAAAATAACTATAAGATTAGCATATTATATGTGATAATATCAATTATGTCTTTCAAAATCATACTTTTAAAAATTAAGTTCTATGAAGATAAAAAATACATATTCATAGTTTTGGATAGTGAAAAGTTCAGCATAATTCTTGTTATATAATTCAAAAAAATATAACTTTTACATCATTGGACCTGCCTACAACTATAAAGATAAAACAAAAATTAGATGAAAGTTTTAGTTTTAACCTATGGGTTGAATCATATTATAATAATAAAGAAGTTATAAGATAAGTATGAATTTAATATAATAAGAGCTTTACCATATGATTATGGTAAGAATAGAATTTTTAGAATTATTAAGAGAAAATGGAGTTTGATTCCAAGCAAAATTATCTAAAAATTAATAATACAATTGAGTATTATAGCTTTTGCTGCATACTACAAAAAATACACAATTTCAATACAATTGAATAGAGCTTGATATTTGCATTAAAATAATAATAATTAATTAGGAATATAATTATATTACTATAATTAATACAATCATGATCGATCATATGTCTCTCAATATCTAATTTATCTTATTTATTATCACAAATCTAATGAAATGAATATAATCCACCCACATAAAATAGTAACCGTGCATCACATGGGTTTCAGAATCTAGTATATATACTAAAATGATATGATTCTAAGAGCATATAGAGTGCCATGTAAGATATTTAGATATTTTAAAATTTTATTAAAAAATTAGTCCCAATTATTAAAAGATATTTAATCCTATTAAATATATTAAAAGATAGAGTTTAGTTTTAAATTAAGTACTCAAGATAATCATCATACATAAATTAACAATAAATTTTGTTACATGATTCAATATATTATGATTTTCATACTGTTGGAATCAATTCGAAAATTGTACTACATAGGCGTATTACATCATAATTATAAACTATAAATAAAAAGTTAGATAGAGTTTAAGTTTAATCAATACACATAATTAGATTTTTGGATACAAATTATAATAGAATTTAGTTTTTAATAAACTATAAAGTATATTTAATTATCATACATAAATTAACAACATAAATATTATAAATTTGAATTTTACTAAATAAATATTTCTAGCTCATATTATTAATATTGGTGAATCCTTATATCTTGAGTATTTTATGAGTCCTTTCAAGTTCAATAATAACTCTCCAAAAACTAATAATAATATGATTCCATATAAAAATGGATATCGTAAAAATAAAGTGATACCCATGAATATTAGGATTTTTTTCATAGATATTAATTATAAATACCCATGAGTATTCTCAAGCTTCACTCTCTCATTATCAATTGGAATTTGGAAGGACTAAGAGCACCATTAATGGTGAATGAAAAAAAAGATCATCCCACTCTCTTTCTAACTTTCTCTCTCTAAAAAATTACATCCCACAATCTTTTCCCACTTTCTTCTTAATGGTGAACAAAAAAAAAAGATCATCCCAACTACCTTTTCCTCTCTCTCTTACTTTTTGACCCCACCCAACTACTTTTTCTCTCTCATCACCCAACCACCATTACATAATATTTTTATTATTTAATTTTTAATGACATGAAATATTCATTATTAATTGCTATTATATTATTAATTAATGTAATTAATAATTTTAATATTATAATTATCATTTTAATAATTAAGTTGTCAACATAATTAGCAATTATTAATACGTAGCATACGCAATTAGCGTTTTTAATATATGCTCAGTAATTAGCGAGCTAATAATTCTATTATGAGACACAATTAAGCATTTTTAATATATTTTTAATTTCGAGACACATAATGAAATACAAGAACGAATTATAAACTTAATTAGGAACGAACTACATAAAATACATAATGAAATGCTCTTAATTAGCGTTACGGCCAAACTTCTGCCATATATTGGCAACCAAATCATGTTTCAAGGATTGATGCACATGTTGATCTTCAATTGCATCTCTATTCGCCATGTAACGGTTGATATCTACGATCCGATCAGTATAATATTCAAATTCGTCGCCATCATTATTTGTGTTTGAAGTGAACTCAGTAGTATCTGCGTAGTGTGCATATGTATCCCGTTCATCTTCCACAATCATGTTATGCATGATAATGCAAGACATCATGATATCATTGAGAATTTCCTCATCCCATGCGAGGGATGGTTTACGAACTATAGCAAAGCGAGATTGCAGCACCCCAAATGCTCTTTCAACATCTTTTCGAGCTCCTTCTTGGTGTTGAGCAAATAACTTGTCCTTGCGAGTTTGAGGACATGTAACTGATTGAATGAATGTTGCCCAGTTCGGATATATGCCATCAGTGAGATAATAACCCTTATCGTATTGGTTACCATTCATCGTAAACTGCACGGGTGGTGCTCGACCTTCTAAAACATCCCTAAACATAGGAGATCGGTGAAGAACATTAAGGTCATTGCACGAACCTGGTATCCCAAAGAAAGAATGCCATATCCATAAGTCACGATCAGCCACAGCTTCAAGAACTAATGTAGCAACACCAACTCTTCCTTGATATTGTCATTTCCATGCCGTCGGACAATTTTTCCATTCCCAATGCATACAATCTATCTTTGCCGATCATTCCCGGAAATCCCACGTTCTTCACCGTACGCAAGTAGTCTACCCAAATCATCTGGAGTTGGCCGTCTCAAGTACTCGTCACCAAATTGGTTGATAACCCCCTTCGTGAATTTCATTAACGCTATTCGAGCTGTGCTTTCACTAATTCGCACATACTCGTCAACATTGTCTGCCGCAAGCCCGTACGCAAGCATTCGTATAGCAGCTGTACACTTTTGAAGGGGAGATAAACCTAACCTTCCGGTACAATCTCTATTTTGAGTGAACCATGTATCACTTGGTACGACACTTTCCATAATCCGAAGAAAGACATGTCATTTGCATTCGAAATCTTCGACGAAATAAACGAGCGGGGATAGACGGTTGATCAGCAAAGTAATCATTATACAATCGTCTATGGCCTTCTTCCCTGCCTCGAATAGGCCGGTGATGATCCTCATTAGGATCAGTCACTTTTGCTCTTCTATTCCTTGGTGCTGGACTAACATTTGATATAATAGTTGGAACATTTGGTTGAACAACATTAATCAAGAAATCATCTATTTCTTGCTCAATGTTTGCTCGGGATGATCTTATTTCATCCTCAGAACTAGATGAACTTGAAGCGGTAAAGTTTAAGTTGAAAGAGTTCATTGTATAAATTTGAGAGGGTTTAGATTTGGTGTGAGCAAATGATGAACAAACAAGCATGAGTTATATAGCAAAATAGTACAATAATGTAAACCAGAACAATAATGTAAACCAGAACAATAATGTATAAAGCAATATAGTACAATAATGTAAACCAGAACAATAATGTATAAAGCAATATAGTACAATAATGTAAAACAGAACAATAATGTATAAAGCAAAATAGTACAATAATGTAAACCAGAACAATAATGTATAAAGCAATATAGTACAATAATGCAAAACAAAACAATAATGTATATAACGGAACAATAATGTAAAAAAGTTGTATTGAAATGTCAATTCAAAACAGAACAATAATGCAAAATAGTACAATAATTCAAAACAGAACAATAATGAAAAAGTTGTATTGAAATGTCAATTCATAGAATTTACACAAATACGGTTTTTTACTTTTTTTTATTAATTGAACTTAAACATACACATTACTTAAAACATAAACATAAACTAAACTTTAAACTTAAACATAAACTAAACATTCACTAAAATTAAAACTTAAACATAAACTAAACTTGAACGTAAAATTAAACTCAAACATGAACTAAACTTAAACATAAACATGAACTAAACTTAAACATAAACTTAAATTAAACATAAACATGACTTAAAAAGGAGAATTATTCGTCAACCATATTGTTAGTTTCTCAATTGTTGCCTCCTCAAATGGTGAACGATTTTCCTTCGCATACAATGATTGCAGCAAATCCCAATTCTTATGATACTCTTGTATGTTCAAGCTCCTGGTTTGCAGCGCTATTTCTTGTTCCTTTGCAGCAACCTTCCTTGTTTCAACGTCCAACTTCCTGGCTTCTCTTTCAACATCTGCACTCTTACCCTCTGAATGGATCCGAAGTCTTTCATTAAAATTATTGAAACACTCAATTGTCTGACCAGCCACCCCTTTGAGTTTAGACTTCGCTTTCTTCACACCATCTCTTCGTGGCTCGACGTCACCTCCATCACCACTGGTAGGTGTCTCGGGCATTGAGTCACTTCCATCAACTCTCGGCCTTTTACCGCTACTTCCGCTTGCAGGTGAATCAACATTTTCTTGTGGATTTTTGGGGCGACCACGTGGAGTTCCCATTGATTTATTAACTATGGCCCTCCATTTACGAAACCTCCTCATCAATTTCCAAGCATGTTCGAGGATGAACCTACCATGTTTCCTATTATGCAATAAATGAGCTTCTTTCAGAACATCTGCATCGTTTTGACCACTCTTTTTCCTTGCAAGAGCTTCGTCATAAAATGCAGCGAACCTTAAAACCCGTGGAGCAAGTCTACTCCAACGACCTTTCACCATATCCGCATTCCTTGGAGCAATTTCTGTTGGATTGGCAATTCTGCCTGCCTCAAAAGCATCCCAAACTTTTCCCCAGAAGACGCCTTTCTTTTGGCTCGTCCCAATCACCTTATCAAGAGAAGTGTTCATAAATGCTGAGATGAGATTTTCATCTTCAACTTGATCCCCAGGCCCCCTTACCATTACAACTTGTTTCGCATTGTGTTGTGGTTGTGGTTGTGGTTGTGGTTGCTCAGATAGATTTTGTGATAGTAATTGCGAAAAGGATTGATTTGGCTGAACAAACTCATCATAATCATCAGAATCATCACCTTGTTGGTATTGACCAACATCATTGTCACCTTGTTGGTAATGACCACCATCCTCATCAACATCATTGTATGGAGATAAATCTTCTTGATATTGAGAAAACCCATAATTAGGATCAAGTTGATGATATGAAAGGTTGGCATTTTCAGATGGAGATTCATGGTAAAGGTTATCATATTGAGGAGAATAATATTGAGAATTTTCACCCCTTTGATTCATATTTATTTGAGAGGGTTGACGATAATTTGACTGATTTTGAGAGGGTTGACGATAATTTGAGTTATTTTGAGAGGTATTTGAGCGATTTTGTTGCCTAGGCATTTGGTTTTTTGAGCGGTTTTGGGGTAGGTTTCTCATATAATTAGGATTATTAGGCTCCATAATTATAAGAATTTTAAAATAAAAGAGCAATAGAAGAAGAGTTAATGAAATAATTTAGAACAAGTAGAAGAAATTAGTGAAGGAAGAAGGAGAGAGAAAATTAAGTGTGTCCAAAATATAGGAAAATGGGTCTCTATTTATAGAGCTCGAAAAAATAAAGCCGTTGGTAAATTTTTTTTTTTTTTTTATTTGTATTTTTTTTAAATATAACCGTTGCAAATTTTGCAACGGTTATATTTCACTCACCAATCAAGTAATGCCGCGTGGAAAGCAGCGACACATGTCGCGCGGTCAATGGGCGAATGTGTCAGCGCGTCAGCGCTGACACATTTAATTTTTTTTGCCTGTCTTCCAGCCAAAACGCAGCGTTTTGGCTGGAAGACAGGCAAAAAAAATTTAAAAAACTCGGATCAGGCAGTGGGTCCCACTCCCACGCCTGATCCTCATTTCACTCATCCCATACCAAATTTTTTTTCCAATCAACCCACAATCTTATTTTTTTTCACCATTAAGGATGACATTTTAAGATTATGTACATAATCTTTTTTTTTTTTCACCACTAAGGATGCCCTAAAGAACGTATTGTGAATTTCTCCAAATCATTGTTGCCAAAGTATTTGTCTCTCAGTAAACATGTTAAAGAGAGAAAGCTTACAAAATACTCCCTCCCCAAACCCGTCCTCACGGCACATAGTGATGAGCCTCGCTTAAGCCCCCCCGGAAGCGTCAAGGTCACCAGTATTGCCAACCGTCAACCGTCAGTGTCTGTGCAGCCTCTGACCCGCCACAGCCTTTAAGGAGGCTCTCTCGCAGCCATCCCCCCTAACCGCCCATGATGTGGTTGGATCCATAAAGATCCAAATGACGTCGTTGCCTTTTGCGAATAAGTATGATGGTGTTATTCAGGAGGCCGAAGTGTTCATCCCAATCCAGTGGCGGATCCAAGATTTCACCCACGTGGGTTCGGAGTCGTAAAAAAAAAAAATCAAAATAAATTGATTAAAAAAATCAATACATAAATTCAAATTACAACCAATAATTATGAAAATAACTCAGGAGAATATCATTTCTAAGTTTCATATTGTGCCTCATTTTGGTAACAACAAATAACTAAAACCACATAAATTACAAATCATGAATAATTGAATTATAATAATTTATCATGTTCACTATCCAATCCAACTTTCCAAGTAGGAAGTATCAATTCAATTTATAAGTATAAACTCAAGAGAATATCATTTCTAAGTTTCATATTGTGCCTTATTTCAGTAACAACAAATAACTAAAACCATATAAATTACAAATCATGAATAATTGAATTATAATAATTTATCATGTTCACTATCCAATCCCACTTTCCAAGTAGGAAGTATCAATTCAATTTATACAGCTAGATTATATAACTTGAAATTAATTTATGAAGTGCACTATCCAATCCAAAAAGTATCAAGTCCATTTATAAAACTAACTACCAAAAAATTGCATTAAAAGAAATTGAAAAGTGGCAGCAAAAGTTGGATAATGGCAGCACAAAGGTAAAAAAGAAGGGAAAAGAATCAAACAATAAAACTAATTGCCTGGGTACTCGAACCCACGACCTGCAAAGGATAAGCTTCAGCCCAATACATGCGTACCGCTGACCCAAGTCCTCTCCAATTTAATAAAATGCATGCGGGTTTCTTTTATTATGTTTTATTTTCGTTTTTTTTCGGTTTTCCAACTTGTTTTTTCCCCAAAATTGACCAAGAGTATCATAGCGATAAAGTTGAAAGTGAGATGTTCGGGAGAATGTGATGGTTAATGAACAATGATTCTTATGTTCTCTTATCGTATACTCCGGAGATTTAGCATGAGATAAATTGTTTCAAGTGCATTAAAGATTTTTGTTTTGAGGATTGTGTAATATATTCGCTGCAAGTGAATGTCTAATTGTGGTTTATTAAATAATAATTGAGATTTGTGAATGTTAAGTATGATTAGCTAGCAGCTCGGAAGTGTGAGCTGTTACAAGGTACCCAGCATAGCACTTGGCCGGTTCTACTGACCATTTATAATCTGCCTTCCTGATTATGTATGAAGCGTAAATTTATTCTGCTATCGCTTCTTAGCTCGGGTCCTAAGCAACCCGGAAAACAACATAGATATGTATCTTGACCCACTCCTTCAAGATCTGAAATTGTTGTAGGATGAAGGTGTTTCGATGTTCGATGCGCATGCGAAAACTGACTTCACATTACGTTCCATGATATTTTGCACGATTAATGATTTCCCAGCTTATGGGAATTTATCAGGGTATACAGTTAAAGGAGCAAAGGCATGCCCTATTTGTGATGAGGATATGATTATGGAGCGGTTACATCATTATGGGAAGAATGTATACCTGCATTATCGTACATGGCTTTCTTTAGATCATCCATTTCGTAAGAAGAAAAAGTTGTTCAACGGAAAAGTGGAGATGAGAGAAGCCCATGTACCTTTACGTGGAAAACAGGTTTCTAAGCAGGTAAAGGATATTGAAACAGTGTTTGGCAATCCCTTTACTAGTGTCTCAAAGAACTTATATAGAAAAGGTCTAAATTCTGGGACCTCCCATATTGGGAATGTTTAGAAGTCAGACATTGTCTTGATCTAATGCACATTGAGAAAAATGTTTGTGATGCCATTGTCGGAACATTGTTGAATATGCCCGGGAAGACAAAGGATGGAGTTAAAGCTAGGAAAAACATGGCTGAAATAGGCAGACCAGAACTAGCGCCTCAGGAGCGGGGACAACGCTATTATCTTCCACCAGCTTGCTATACTTTTTTCTAGGAAGGAGAAAACGAGTTTTTGTGAGTCTCTGCATAGGTTAAAGGTCCCTGCGAGGAGTCATCTGGGTCGCATGGTAGGCCGGGTCCGACGCAAATTGTCAATCAACTGCGTCGCGTCGTTGTCCGACGTAGATCTTGTATCCTATTTTGTGTCGAGACCTGTGCCGTCGGACCCATGTCCGACGCAAATGGGCACCTCGCATCCGACGCAAATCGTCGATTCTGTACTAGTGATATTATGTGTGTCGCTACATGCTTGAGACAGTAGAGTTGAGACGAATAATTATTCTAGATAAGGTACTTGAACATTAGTTATAATGTCTTTTTTCTAAATGATTACCAATCTTTGAGACTGTAGATTTGTATCTATATTATACTCGAGAGATAAGGAGTAGTTTGGGTTAATTAGTTGAAAACACTTGATTATTACTTTATATCTGATTGATCTTGCTACAACTATGATAAAAAGAGTTCTGAAAATTAAGCATTGTTTAAAGTAGATTTCCTCAACAAAGAAGCAAGAAAAGCATTGCTAACTAATGTACCAGGAAAGAGGATGTTAGATTTTAAATCAGGCCATTGAAGCCATGAGCAAGAGCTTTTTCAAGGTATTAGGTCAATGCTTTTTCTCAAGTCTCTTATGGTCGTATGGCCTAAAAGTGTGCATCATATAGGACTCGTCGTGCTTGCATATACTTTTATTTTAGCCTCAATAGTTAATAACTGTTTCCTTTTTAATTTGTGCATGATTAATTATGAGTTTAATTACTTTTTAAGTTTTAATGAATACTTATTTTGTAACTACCTTTATTGTAGTCCTATCATGGCATTGGTCTAACCTATTCTCAGGAGAAAAGTGATGAACTCAAGGAGTTGTGGATTACACATGTCGAAGCACAAATGATGAATGAGTTCCAACTTCCAGCCTAATTTTTTTTACCTTAATCCATTTTTGGACGTACATTATATTTTTTGATTTAGATATTGATATCATGTGGATATGGCTAGGCTAGATTTGATCTTGTTTATGATTTAAATTAATATTGATATGTATATATAGTAGTTTTTAGAAGTTTAGAATTATGAATATTGGTTGAATTATTTTGTGATATAACGAATTTTGGAGGTTTGGAATTTCATATTCAATTTGTTGGTTGTAAAATCCTATGGGTTGAGTATTAATTATACAACAGTGCGTACGGAATTGTTGTGTTGCTTGCAACGCCTTGCCAATAGATGCGTGTTTAGAGAAATGAGAATCAGATTATTTATTTAAAAAACAAATATCATAGATAACTGTTATAGGTAAAATCTGTTATATATATTATAGGAAAACATAAAAGTTATTTAAGATAGGTGTTAAATTTTCCTTTTTTTTCAATTTGTCATATAAGTAGCAAACATAACGCTTATTTACAAAATGTGTTATCTAGCAGTATAACGTGTATTATAAATGATTGTTATGTTTTCTCTCCCAAACATAACACTTTCATCAGGTGTTATGTTTACTTTACATTACGCTGACTTGGAAAACGCCTCAAAAGTGTTATGTAAAGCCTTATTTAACAATTATCTTTGCCCTTTTTTGTAGTAGTGAGGAAAAGGCCAAAAAGGATTTAAGGAAGGAAGTAGGCAGAGAAGCCTTTCCAGGGTAAGGTAGACCCCAAAAAAGGGTGCGCAAGCTTAAGACATAAAAGAGGGAAAATTAACGGCTAATCAAATCAAAGAGAGTGTGAAGCTTCCTCTTCATAAGTCTCCCCCCAAAAGGTGACAGCCCCTATATATCCCAAGTCACCTTAATTCTTTTGCAGTGCTCGAAAGTATGGCTGGGTTGGAGGAAATCTCTGACTCTACTCCAAAATCCCCTAAAACTGGTGCTTCTACGGCACGTGTCCCTGCTCCTCATGCAAGCCTAGTTGCTAGCCTCCCCCTAAATCTCTATTTTACATCTAAAACCTCCCCAACCCAGCCTCCCAAACCAAAAATCAAAAATCAACCAAAACAAAAAACTCCCTGTGGACTCCGCCTCATCTTAGAGTCAAGTCAGTCTCCCCCCCAGAAAAATCATGGACCCTCCAACGGTTCTCGACCTGTCACTATCCGACTCCCCACCACATGCTTTCTTTTTCGCCTCCCTCACCTCCCAAAACCTCCGCGAATGCGCTTGATCAAATACGAGTACCCGGTCTAATTTTCTAGGCCAGTTCGTCCGATCCTACCGAACTTCAATCTGGGTTATACCGATTATCTCCTCCACGACTCCTTAGGAGAGGGGAATCAATACTTCAGGGACCTAATTATGTAAGAAGTGAAGTCTCTCATCCTCAATCCTTTTGTCCTGGCGGAGAGACGTCAAGCACTGGTAATGCATGTCAATTCAAAACTTATGCCTCCTCATCTCCCGCGAATTCAGGTTGGAGCTCACCTACCCATGCTCATGAAAATATTTCTCAAGTGGTTGTTGAAGAGAGAGGCAGAAGTCAAATCCGAGGAACGAGACTTGCTCCAAAACCTTGCACCATGGCTGGACCCGACTCCTTTGCTGCCCATGGAGAGGGTAGTCATTCAGGTCAGGAGGAGGACATTGTTCATGGAAGCGGTGAGCAACACCAACGTAGTTCTATGTGTAAGACTTCACCAACCCCTCAAACAGTTGGGGATGACAGTGACTTTGGTCGTGGTAAACGACAAAGAAAACCCTCGAGAGTTCGAAGTAGCTCTGTGGCCCCACCAGAGGATTTGGACTTGCCCGAAAACAGGAGCCGAACTAGACCCGTGGGCCAAAGGAAACGAGGGGATCTTAGCGAGGCTCCTAGCACAACCAAGCTTATATGAAGGGATGAACATTTTGTTTTGGAATGCTCGCGGTATAGCTAGGCCGTCATTCAAATCCAACCTAAGGCTCTTGATCCAGTAGCATTACCCCTCAATCATCATTCTTATCGAGACTTGGGTTAGCTGGGATAAAACTGTGGGGGCTATAAGGGATGTGTTATCATTTGGTGGACCCGGTTGGTTTCACGTGGGGGATTCCTATCCTATGGAAGTCGGCCATGCTGAACTTCCAAATTATTAGAGAGAGTGCACAAGGACTCCGTGGCGTGGTAGAGGTACACTATCCTAATAAATCTTTTATTTTATCATCTATCTATTCTATCCTTAAATTGCATAAAAGAAAAGAATTGTGGTGTGATCTTATTAATTTTGCTGTGAATATTGATAGACCTTGGATTGTTATGGGGAAACTTAATGAGGTTACAACTTACAAGCGCATGTGAGAAACTTTGGGGGAAATGAGTAAGTAATGTGTGAATGACAATGTTTGTAGAAACTATGGATGCCTGTAACCTAGTGGATTTAGAGTATAATGGACCAAAGTATACTTAGACTAACAAAAGGCGAAATAATCCCATTTTGGAGAGACTTGACAGGGGGTGGGCGAATCTCAAGGCAACCAATTTGTTTCCCAACCTTAGCATATGGAACTTTTTTTTTTTTTGACAAGAGCATATGGAACTTAACTAGAGTCACTTCGGATCATTGTACTGCATATAAGAATAAGAAGAATATTCTAGCTAGGTTGAGGGGTTAAAACTAAGCTTCAGGACAATCCCACTTCTTTCTTTTATCAAAATTTTGGGGAGGAGCTGCAGGGTAAGCTTATTCAACTCCTCAGGAGGAATTGCTTTAGCGTCTTAAGAGTAGAATGGAAAGGATAAGTGAGGGGGAGAGAAATACTAGCTTCTTTCATTGGAGTGTCATTACGAAACGCAAAGCCAATCGAATCTTATGTTTACGTGATCATGTGGGCCAGGAAATCTATGATTTGGATGAAATAGGTGAGCACATCTTTAATTTCTACCAAAGTCTTTACACCACAAACATAAAAACTCCCATCTTCTTAGTCTGGACCCTCTCCCTGTAAGAACTGTTACTTCCTTTTCCACCCCATCCTTTGAAGAGGTGAAGGAAGCTCTCTTTTCTATGAACCCCCTAAAAGCCCCTAATCCTGATGGTTACCACCCCATTTTCTTCCAAAAAACGTGGGACATGACAGGAAATGACTTACTAACCAACATTCAAGGCTCGTTCAACTCAATGGATATTTTCGATTCTCTATCGGCTGCCATTATTTGTGTCATTCCCAAGGTCAACTCACTAGAAATGATTAAGCAATTTCGGCCCATCAGTCTATGTAATACGATTTATAAGCTTGTTATATACAAAAATTCTAGTCAATAGACTGAAACCTTTTCTTCCTTCATGGATATCCCCGAACCAAAATAGCTTCATTAGAAGGAGAGGGCCTGATATTAATCTTGTTGTTGCCTCTGAGGTCTTTCATTCTATGCATAGGAAAAAGGGTAAGTGGGGTTGGTTAGCATTAAAAATTGACTTAGAAAAAGCTTATGATAAGGTTGAATGGAATTTTGTGAGACGATGCCTTCAAGCCCATAATATGGATAAGGATACGATTAATCTTATCATGAACTTTGTATCCAAAGCCTGTTCTTCAATTCTCATTAATAATGACTGAAAGACCAAAACCTTCTCCCATTCCAGAAGTCTCAGAAAAGGAGACCCTTCTCCCAGCAAATTCACGAAGCTTGTGAGGATGGGAGTTGGACCCCGTTTGGGGTTTCAAAGGATAAGGTTCCTATTTCCCATCTCATGTTGGCATTGTTGATGACCTTATCTTGTTTGGCCGTGGATGATAAGACTGGCTTTCGCTGATAACTTTAGCATGAATTCAGGGCAAAAAAATCAATGAGGCTAAAAGTAAGCTAACTTTCTCCTCCAATACCTCTCAGGATCTTAGATACCTATTTCAAGATACATTGAAGGTTAGGGCGACTGAGTCTTTAGGTACTTACCTAGGGCTACCAATCTCTCATTAAAAGACCAACAAAAATCCAGGTCCAATTCATTGCTAATAAAGTCAGAGCTAGGCTAGTGGGGTGAAAATGTAAGTATCTTTCTAGAGCTGGGCGCCTTTGTCTCATTAAGTCCACATGTAGACACATAATCGTGTCTCCCCATTTAAGGCCCCAATGATGAAACATACCACGGTCTTAATTGGTCCGACCCAAGAGCAGAGCAGTCCAAAGAGCCATCCCAAAACTATTTCGAAAAGTGTTAAAGTCCCATTTTAAAGCTCATGAATCGTATTTTGAGCCCAACTCTTTGAAAAGCCCATTTAATCACACATTCATAATTAATTGTTTTATTTAAATAAAATAAATATTTTCAAAGATACTTTTATAATTAAAATCGGATTTTATCCCGTAAAATCAGATTTCTGGAGTTAAAGGATAAAAGAAAATCTTTAAAACGTGTTTTTATCAAAAAACTGTCAAACCGTGTCAAAAGCAAGGCGGTGCGCTGAGCGCACCACCCTGCACAGAGCGCACCACAGTGCGCCAAGCGCACGTGTCATGCCACCTAGACATGTGTGTCACATAGAGTCGTGCGCCGAGCACACTCCTCTATGAGATCCACATGCTGTCAATTTTATCTTTTTTGAAGGGTGTGCCACATGGGCACTGATCATTGGTCATGCCGCGTCAGGTGCACTTATGTGCGCCTGACACGTGTGATTGTGACTCACACTGCCACCTGCGCCTGGCGTAGTTGGCGCGTGAAGTGCAATATCAATTTTCCTATAAATACTCTTCGATTTTCCGGATTTTAAATGGGTTTTTCATACACTTAACACTCGACTTTTACATTACGAATGCCTTACGAATTCTCTCTACAAAATTCATAGCTTTCAAAGATACAAACACAAACACATTCAAATCTACATACTGTCAGACATACATATACGTTCAGATCTTCAGCCTTCATTATTGCTCGTCCTGAAGTTTGTTAATCTCTCAGACTCAAGCCACGGTATTATCCTAAGGGTCCTTGAATTAATTTATTATTTTGATACTATTTACGATTTCCTTCATAATGTAGATCTTTAATATGAAAATTGCTCTTTTGTATATTCTAACCTTTTATTTCCATTTTTATTTATTTTTTTCATATATAATTGCATGCTTGGCTGATTGGTCTAGGCATGATTTTTATCACCCACATGTTATTTTTGCTAATCACGACCTAATGAATTGTTCTAATATTAATCAAATAATTTGGACAACCTGATAGGTTTCCTGTAATTTTGATTGCATAATAACATATCACTAAAAATAGTCTTTTATGTGTTTCCTGAACCAATCTAGACTAAATTATTTTTAGGGTGCTTTAAATATTATTTGGTTATTCTTTTGCATAAAACATGACATAAATCGATATTTAGTAGAGGCCAACAATGGGCGAATATGATTCATTATGACCGTGTTCGTACCCTCACCCCCTGTAACACCATGGTTTTCCCTCCTAATTTTTTTTTTTTGCGCTTATTTGTTTCTTAGTTGATCTTTATTCACTAAAAGCCAAGTATTTTATTCTAAAAATAATTATATCGTATAAGTTATAGTTTGTCAACTTGTTTAAAACTATATTTATTTAGTGTATGTTATTATTATATTTATATGAAATATTATTTATTTTTATGGTAGTTAAATATACGCGTTAGGATACGTTTTATATTTTATCGACTTTGTACGCGTTTCGGACTGTTTGAAGCTCGGACACATGGACCCATTTATTTTTTTTATATAAGGGCCGAAACTGTTCAGATTTTTGAGGGAAGAATTTCTGAATTTTAGACTTTGTAACACCCATTTTAATGCCCCATTATTAACATAATCATAGCCTTCAATACAGCTTATAACTCCCACACTTGCACCTTATTTTTAGCCTTCTTTGGAGTCTTTTGGACAGAAAAAAAAACTGCTGTACTGGTTCATTGCTTGCTGCCGTGAAATTGGAAGTAAACAAAGCTGTTCATCTCACCAAAAATCACCTCTTTTTGCTCTACTCTTCCACACTAAAAATCCTATCTTTTGTTACTAAGAGCCTCTCTAGTTACTAAGTGTTTGTTCGTGGCTAGGAGGGGATCACGTGGAGGACGAACCGACGCACGGTGACGGGAACTACACGACTTAGCTTCACTCCTCCAGTTGGCCCAGGTAACTAACGACAATCCTAGTACGATTAGAATCCGTTTAGGATTTATTTAGTTTTAATAGTTAAGTTTGGGTTAGTATTATGTTAGGGGTTGGATAGGAAAAAAATTATGATAATTTGTTCTATTTTTTTTTCCTTGCCAAACTTCACGAGGTTCTTGTTTGATTATAATGACTATATTTACTTGGTAGTCTTTTGTTGTAATAGTAGTGTTCATGGCTAGAATTTTGTTATTTCTTTTGCTTAAATTATTTATATATGTATTTAGGATGTCTCGTTGTGATCATATGATTAGTATGATTATAGATTTTCTTTGCATAAACTTGTTCAAGCATTCTTTTCGTGGGGTGTAAAGCAAGTTTAAGTGTAGATTGTTGCTCTATAATGATAAGTGTTGCTTAAATGAAGGGTCTGATGGTTAAGGATGGTTGTTGTTTGTGTTGCTACCATAATCTCTAAGTGATGCTAGCTTAGTTCAGCCATTCCGCAGGTCTGATTATGGGGTTTGATGTTGGTCTGCTCATGTGAACTTGTTGTTTATGTGTGAAGGTGATGATGTTGTTGTGGGTAATGTTATCATTGCCGTCTTGAGTGGGCTTGAGGAGTGTAATTTCATCTCCTCCTACATTTCCTTCTCTGGTGTGATTCTTATCCGTGTAAAGCATGCAACTCTTTTGTTATAGAGTGCTCTATTTTGCTTAGTGCTATTTTGTTGGGTCCTAGCCTGTTGCAGGTTTAAAGATTTATTTCCTTCTTTTCTTTCTTTCTTTCTTCTTTTCTGTTTTGTTTGACATGTAAATTATGTGCTGTATGTGAAGTGTAATGTGTCATGACTTTGTTGGTCTTGTTATAAGTTATATAATGTATTTATGATTCAGTTATAATTTAGTTGCATAATTTTTATTTTGTGAATTGGGCAGATATGATAAGTTATCTCTATGGCCATGTTGTCATGTGTTGTTAGTTATATATGAGTATTTTAATTATTTTATGATGGTTTGCTTTGTTTGTATTATATTAGGAGTATAATAATATTGTAGTTTTATAAATCAATATCTAAGTTGTCGACGTTATAGTACTCGAGGGAGAATAATACTGTCTTTAGTACCGTTTCGCCAAGAGTTATGTACCGGGGGTATTATAACCAACATTGCAATTAACCTTGTACCCAAACTCAGACAACGAGAGTGTAGTAGTTGAAGTGTCTGTTTATACTGTGTTTTTGGTGCATGATTATGTTTTAATGAAGGTTTATTCTTTTTAGTTTGGTGAAATGATTATTATTAGGGTAAATTGGCACGAACAACACCAACTATTAGTTTGGTGCACAAAACAGCACGAACTAAACGAGGTGCGGTGCACAGCACAAACTTCATAAGGTGGGTGCACGAAATAACATAAATGAAGATTTTGGCCTGAGATTCCATTTAAGCCGGGGAATCTTGAATATTTTAATATATTTAGGGAATCTATCCCACTTAATTAGTTCATGCTGTTTTGTGCACCAAACCAATAGTTGGTGTTGTTTGCGCCAATTATTCCTTATTATTATGATTATTATTATTTTGGGAAGAATAAATATTGTTGAATTGAGACTCTTAGGTTGCGATCCTAGTCTCTGCTGGTTTTAGGTGTAAGGCCTTAAGGGCAACCTTATTTTTTATATTTGAGGATTACTGGGTGAATAAATTATTGTGTTTATTTGTAGTACTATTTTTATTGAGATTAAGATATCCGGTGGGATAGACGTAGTCCCCAGTGAAGAACATGCCAACCACCTAGGTTGCGATTTAGGGGTCTTACCTGAGTTAATTGTTGTCGTCCGAGAGGTTGGGAAGTACTGAGCTGGGTACTATCCTGCATCGGGAGTTTGGCCATTCTTAGACACAGGCAGTAGGGAACGTAAGCCCATAGGCTGTCTGGAGATTTCGATCTGACAAACCTTAGGAAGTGGGTTGCGATCCACTGGCGTTCTGCTCTTTCTCAAAAGCTATTATATTATTTTGTTTATTTATTTTGGAGGCTTATGCTATGGATCTTGTATGCTTATCTTTAAGTTCATTTTTTTTTTGTTGATTTACTTTATTTAAGCATGTCAAAATGATAGTTGTTGTTTGGCTGTTATTTGGTTCAGTTTGATATTTTATGTTGATTGAGACTTATTTATTAATGCTTGATAACTCCTATGTGGATCCTAATTGAGCTGGGAGAGCTGTTAGTTACTCCCCACTGATTGTGGATGTTTGTTGATATATTTTGCAGGTTAGTATGTTGCAGTATGGTTTTGTCATGGGGTTTGAGAGATACCGACGAGCTTATTTAGGAGGATTACTTATTTCGTTTCTTTACTTTATTTGTGGGATTTTGGGATCATGTTATCTCGTTATAGATACTTTTGGATTAATGTTCTTTGGGATTTATTTTGTTGTTGTTTTAGATTTTATTTGAACTTTAGAGTGACACTGTCCGTCTTGACGATATTTCCGCTATCGTCTACTACTTAATAAATCTTTCTATTTTGTTTATTCTTTGCCTATGAATTGACGGAGTGTTACACCCCCGAACTCAATATATGGTTCAATGACCATCTATGGAGTCAGGACGGGAAAATCCACATTGGATACGTCCCTAATTTGTCCCTACGATTGCCCAATATCCAATAAGGTTTATGAGTCTTCCTTTAAAGACTTGTTGGCGACTTCGAAAACAATTTTCAATAAAAATCTTAACAATGGGGTAGTCAAATACACGCTTACACCGCGTAGGCGAAATAAAAGCACGCCTACACCACCCTTAACACAATTATTGCATACTACATGCAGACTGTGCACCTGCCTATTAGCTCTCTTAGGGACTTGAACCGGGTCTCAAATAATTTCTTGTGGGGGGATGAACCAAATAGAAGGAAGCTTCGCCTTATTAATCAAGAGATCACCTTCCTTCCTCTAGCTAACACAAAAAGGGCTGGGAATCACTAACCAGATTAGGATGAATAAAGCTCAACTAGCTAAGTTAGGGTGGAAATTAGCCCAGGGTCCCTCAAATCTTTCCCAACAATGCATTAACTCCAAGTATATTCATGCATTGTTGGGATGACATATGAAAGGGATGGGACCTCCTTCAAAATCATAAGCGGCTCGTAGGTAATTGGTAATGAGGAAACCATTTGGTTTTGGGATGATAAGTGGCTCCCCTCAGGCACTCTTAGAAGTAGGATTCAGGGTCCGCCTGTAGAGGTTGACCTAGACCTAAGTATTGTTGTTGATTGCATTAGGCATGGTACCTGGAACCTTCATAGGTTGTCAATGAAGCTCCCTCAGTCTATAGAAGATTAAATTACTAGTGCTTATCCAAATTAACCAAACCAAACCTGGTACTCTAATGCCCAACTTTGTAAGTTATAAGGGTTTTTCTCTCTCGCTTCCATACCATGCCCAATTCCCCACTCCTACCATGCATTTTACGCTTAACTGGATCTGGAAATGTATGCGGAACCCAAAATTAGGTTTTTTATATGGCTAATGAGGCATGATAGGCTTCCTCATAATTCCCTTCTACTTATGCGACATATTAACCCCTCCCCATTTTGTTATGTGTGCCAGAACCTGGTAGAAAACTTAAATCATGTGATGAGGGAGTGCCCGGAGACAATTAGGGTTTGGATCCGGTTGAGGGTTATGGCATTGGTGCAAAAAACATTGCTTGTAAGGATGAGTTTCGTTGTATCCTATGGGGAGTGGTGTTTCCCTATATATGTCATGTCATATGGAAAGAGAGGAACCATAGGATTTTCACTTTAAACCCCCCGACTCACCCTCATGTTGTCCTTCATAAGGCCATGAATAGCGCGAGAGAATTCCACCTTGCGAACCCAAGTACTCCTACCGATGCAATATCTTCGAAAGGGCTTATTGGGCCTATTAATCGCACTTTAATCAATGTTGAAGCATACTATGTTTCGAATTTTCATCCGATCGGGGTGGGGGAGTGATTCGCCAATGCTCGGGAACTTGGACCCTGGGATTTGATAAGAGGAGCTATGCAACTGATGCTCTTGAGGCTGAAAGTATGGGGATCTACGAGGAAATTATGATTGCTGATTATTATCATTGTAATAATGCCCATAGGTATTCAGATAGTAGGGTTGCAGTGGACATTGTAAACAGTGATACTATGTGCAGGGAAATTCACAAGAAGCCACCGGAAGTGACGCTTAGCTACTCCAGTCGTGAAGCCAACAAACTTGCGGATGGCTTAGCTAAACATTGTAGGACGGCTAGTATTAGAGATAATGTAACTAGGGTATTCCCCCAACCCCCTAGTTATTGTATTGATCTTTATGATAGTGACTGTAATGAACTATTTAACACTTTTAACTACGTAATATGACAACCTTTTCACCAAAAAAATAAGGTATTTCTATCTCTTTCCTTAAAAAAGGTATTTCTGTAATAGCCTTAATTTTTAAGCCGAGATTATTCTAATAAATCGAATTTATTAACATACTAATCCATACGTAAACTGTTGTGTTTTAAGGAATAAACATTTGATTTATAAGATTATGTGCATTTTGTTTGTAGATGTGAATATTATGTGTTATTATGTGATTACTAATTCGGATTACGAGTTAAGACAATTTATTTGTAAGTTACGTTAGGAACGTTGAATATCGTTCCAGAGTTTTGAAATCTGTGGTTATTATCGGTATTGTCTTTAAGTTATCTTAAAGATTGAGATTAAGGGGCGATTAAGCTAAAATACTTCCATTAAGATATAAAATATATTTTAGGAAATTTAGTTAAGAATAATTGAGGATTAGGAAGTGATTGAGGAGATAATCCAATAATAAAAGCCTTGAAAATTTTGGATTGTTCCTAAGCAAGAAAATGACGATTTCTCCCCTAATACTAAAACAAAATAACGAGCTTACCATTACCCATTCTCTATATATATGTGACCAAGGACCCTAATTCATTTCATCATATTTTATTTCACAAAACAAAACAAAAAATTCCACAACACCATCACCCTCCTTCACGCCAGTTCTGGCGTGTTTCTCTGTTGTTGTTGGCAGCTTGGTTTCTTTGGATTGTTGCATTGGATCTTGCATGCAATTGTTGTCCTAGGTTCCTGAAATTGTTCTTTAAACTAGGCAATTGATAGTTTTGAGGTTTCACATCAATAGCATCAAAGAAAGTCAAGGAAGGTGAGATGTTGCTGAATTACATCACTTATGAGGTGTATAGGATTGAAACTTGATTACTTTGGGTTAATTGCTGAATTTTAAGTTATAAATGTTTTATTTAAGTCTTAGGGAAGCAAAAAATGGTTAAAGGAGATTTGATTCCTAAGCACTGGATTAAGGTACACAAGGACCACCCTTCAAACCCTTACTTTTCTAGTTTGTTTGTGTAGCATTTGCTTTGTGGAAACTATGTGATGTTCGAATATATTTTGTGATGAAACCTACTGATTTTTAAATAAGTTGCAAGTAATTGATTCCAAAGTATTGCATGTGAATTTTTGGTAATGATTTTCGAGATATAAATCGCTGCATGTCAAGTTCCTCTAAAGTTAATCGAACCTTACTGCTATCTTGGTTGTACTTTGATTAATGGTCTCAATAGTTGCTGATATTCCATGACTTACTTCTGGAAAATTCATATCTTGATTATCAAGTAGAACTTTGTTTCTTTTCCTCATCATATGCCACATACAACCTCCGTTTGAGAAATAAAGAACACTATTCCAGCCTAGTTGTTTTCCGACTTAATTAACCCTTGTTCCTTTGGTTTCTCAAATCCTTTTGAGTGATGGACACCTACTGCATATATTCATCTACTTATTGATATACCAAACCTTTAGCTAAACATGAAAGTTACGAGTGATTTCTCATATAAACCGCTATCTTTAACGCAAAACCGAAAACCGTATGAAATTGACATAATGTTTACTTGCGTGGCATAATATTTTCATATATTATTTAAGAGCCTATTTATAAAACATTTACATGATGCCATGTCATGATAAGCACTTCCTTCAACCACCTCGACTAATCTCAATATCCTTTTCCCAACCTTGTTGTTAAGTCGCTTTTCCGCAATGGTGGAACTTAACATAGTAAGCTTTTTTCCGAAACTCACTTTCCTATTAAGTTTGAAATAGTGATTATGTTTAAATATTAATTGAAGTATTTGAGTATGAGAATTTCAATATAAGTATTGAGTATAAGTATTTTTATATGAGTACCAGTTTGTTTTATAAGGGGAAGTAGTTGTGTAAACAGTGATGAACAACACTCTTAGAGCGGGTTTTCTCATTGTGTTAGAGCGGGTATTGCTCCGTTCATGACCTAGAGGTCTTGCAAGCAGGAAATAAGAAAGGTGGGGAGACGCCCCTCAAAAGTCTGGAGTTTTGGTTTAGCCCTCCATTCGTGTTCCTTCCCTGGAGTTATGCTATGTTTTGAGATGAGTGTAAGATTACTATTTGTGTTATGTATTGAGAATGATATGTGATATCTTAAGATAATTCTTGGGAAATTTCACCCTATATGCAAACGTATTTCTATGGAAGTTAAAGGGGAAATTCAACGTATTTCTGAGCAAGTATAAACGTAATTCTGAATAAGAATAAGAATATCTTGACGCATCAATGAATTTTTGAGCAAGAGGGAAATGAAGTTATATGAAAGTTATGAGTTTATGCTTTGAGTATAAGAAACGATAGAGTAATTTCAGCCACCTTATTATTTTAGAACCGGTGGGACTTGTGTACCAGCGTAAGCTGACCTGTTTTGTTCTTTGAACCTCTCATGGTGGGGGCAGATTCCTCTTTTGAAGGATTAGAGAGAATGTTCGAGTTCGCTCCTGTGTGCAAATGAGAAGTCATGATCAATGTGCGTAGTCCGGCTGCTATTAGATAATCTGTTTTGTATGATGATTTCCTAGCAAGTTAAACTTGTATTTTCAATTTGTAATCTAAGTACTCAAAATACATTGTAAAGCTAATTTATTATAACTTATTTTCATAATAAGCTTGGATACTATGGGACTTCCTAATTTTCCTAGCAAGGAAGGTGCGGAAATCTGCCCTAACAGTCTCTCCAATAGCAGTTTAACTTCGTAATTCACAGTATTAGATCTTAATTAAGTTGCTATTTGGAGCGGGTTGTTACAATTTATCTCTCGTAGATACAAATTTTAGAGTTAAATTTATTGTTTAGGCATTTATTTGTCTGATAGTATTGTGTAAGAAATTTAGAGATTTTTGTTTCACACATTGAGATTAGTTGATTATGTAGGTCTAATAATTTAAACTTGTATGCATCTCTGTTTCTCTAATTGATGATAAATATTTACAGTCTTTATTAATTTATCAGTTTTTAAGCTTGTATTATTCTGGTTTATCAGAATTTGATGGTCACAGTAATTAGTAGATAAGTTTTGGGTAATTGCCGGTTAATTACTCTTGATCAATGCTAACAGACCAAAACAATTATTGCATATATTTGTAGAGCTTGTCTACAATAACTTAGGCTATGTTCAGAGAATTCTTCTCATCTGATCTGATTTGAATTTTTCTAATCTGAACTTATTATAGTCGTGTTTTGTTCTTAGTATAGTCATGTTTCGTTCTTAGTATTTTGATATTTTCTTATCTGAATTTTTCTGATTATTTTTTAAATAAGTACTAGAGTGCTTAAATAAGTTGATCTGAACATAGCCTTATTATATACTCCCTTCGTCCCATAATATAGTGCCTGTTTCATTTTAGGTGGGTCAAACTTTAAAATTTTTAACCAAATATTCTCATTAACATAAACAAGAAAACATACACATGTGAGTTCTTGTTAGATTTGCCTTAATGTGTAATTTCATAATATCAACTTTTTATATTTTTTATTAATAATGCATGGAAGACCGTGTAGAGAAGAAACAAGCGGTATATTATAGGACGGAGGGAGTATATTGACTTATTAGGCATGCTTCCATTTTAGTTCATGAAATACGATTTTCTGTAATCTATACAAATATATTAAAAGGCGTGCTTAACAACGTCCATGCGCCACGTGGCACCCTCCTCCTCCCACCAGAATTTCGCCACATGTATATTAACCAACAAAGTCAAGTGGTCATTATTTAAAAAATAAATATGCTGAAGCCTGGGCTCGAACCCCTGACCTTATGTAAGGATTTCCAAAGAATCACCATCTAATCTAACTTCTTTTAGTGATCCATGTTTCCACAAAATTACATATATGTGTTGTAATTAGTTAATGTTATTAAACATATCCCTTGCATCCTTAAAGATAAATAAATAAATTTGCATGTTCATTAAAATTAATTATGTATGCATGATACCATTTGAAGAGCAGTCTAATATATTAAAAAGCGTTCCTAAGAACGTATATGTGCCACGTGTCACCATCCCCCATTCAGTAACATTATATCCACGCCTTTCTCATGTAGTAAAAAAAAAAGAAGCATTGTGAACGTGAGCATTCGAACCCACAACCTCAAGTATGAAAGAAAGAGATTCAACAATCACTCCACCATACTATTATTGCTTATTTAATCAAAATTAATGATGATATATGAAAAGAAAACTTTTGAAAAATCCATATAATGAATGACATGACTTTTTTAAATGAGTATGAGATGACTTATATAACTACTACTAAATTGTAGCACAGAGAAAACCCGGGGCATCGCCCGGGCCTAAACACTAGTTTGATATTTATTCTGTAAGCATCAATTTTGACGCTGCATTAAGTAGAGAGTTCCCCCTCAAAAAGAAAAAAAAATAGAGAGTTCGCTCGAGTCGACATGGGGGTTGATAGCAAGGAATAATTTCGGGAAAATAGTGGCTGCTAAGCCTTGTACTTTGCTTGCTGATTGGAAACCCGAGACGATAGTAACTGACACCTGTGTAAGGAATTTAGAGATTAGATGTAATTAAGTTCTTTCATTTACTGAGATCAATGATTGTGTGGGTCTAAAACTTTTTAACTTTTATGCATCTATAATTCTCTAATTGAAGCAGGAAGTTGATGAATTTGTGACTCGAGCTTTGTTAGGATCCATTTAGGATTATTTCCTAAATCTATCTGTCTAGAAGTGTTTATCTAGACATATCTAGAAGTATTTATTTAGAGATAATATTTCTTAGTATTATATATAGTTTAGGATATGTTTTCCTAGTTCTACCTAAGTTGGGTTTTAAATATCCCCTTTTAGGTTAATAATAATTCCAACCTCTTTTCCTTCAATCTATTCTGCTCAATTAAGCTGTGGAGATTCTGTAAGGAATTTGGATTCAGCCTAACTAAGATTGGTTAGCAGAGATTGATTTTGTGGCGAAAAACAATAATTTACTCATTTATTTATCTCTATTATATAAGGGAAGGGGGGAGGAAGATGGTGTCCCCCTCTTAAAATACTTAATTACCCTTAATGATCTAATAGAAGGAAAAAAATCTCTATTATATAAGGGAAGGGGGGAGGAAGATGGTGTCCCCCTCTTAAAATACTTAATTACCCTTAATGATCTAATAGAAGGAAAAAATACAAAAGAAAACAATTTAAAAACCGTTTCTCATTTCAACTTATCATTATAAACAAGTTAAAAATGGTATATGCATCAAATATTCCAATCAAAAAATTAAATGAACAAAATATCTTGACCTTTTTTTATAAAAGAAGTTGGTATACATGATGTCCACCTGAATAGTCTGGAACACTCACTACATCTGATACTTTGTAATTCAATCAAACCAACTCATTATATCTATTTTTTTGTTCAAATCATTCACAAAAAATAATTATTAAAAATCACCCACAACCGTTGTTAGTTTTTTTACCTTAGCGACTTAATATATCTAAATTCATCTAACTATTAATCTTTCACATTTTAAGTGTAATTATAACTATAGTACGGATAGAATATATAATTCAATAACAAGTTTTGAAATTAACGCACGCATTGCGTGCATATAAAGCTAGTTTATCATAGTCGGGCACATGGAGTTGGATATGAGGTTGAAACCTTGTGCTTCTGTTGCTGCTTCTGCTTCCTTGCAGGATGCTCATACTCGCAATAATAGAGTTGTATTTGATAGGCTTAGCAATTTACCGGATGAATTGTTAATTCACATACTTTCTTTGCTTCCTACTAAGGATGCTGCTGCTATGTGCGTTTTGTCTAACAGATTGAGGCGTGTTTTACCTAGGATAACAAGCCTCGACATTGATAGTTCACCTATATCATTTTGTTTGGGAAGTCCATATAGAATTGAACACTTCCCCTCTTTTGTGACCTTTGTGGATACTGTCCTCCAAACGCACCAATCTCAGTGTCTCACCAGGTTTAGACTTGGAGTCGGTGTGGACTTCGCTGTGGAGCGCTACTACGGTTGCATTCCTTACCGAGATGGATGTCCAAAAGCTTGTTACCCAGACTTAAAACACACCCAGATTACCGCGTGGATCTCTTTTCCATTAACCCGTTGTGGCCTCAGGGAGCTTGACCTCTGCATTCCTCTCAAGGAACCAGGTGCTGATATTCAGCTGCCCCCTGAAATATTCACTTGTCAATCTTTGGAGGTGTTAAAGCTTCATTTCACCTTCGTCTTGACCAAGCTTCCACCATGCCCTCCTTTCATCTCCCAAACTTGAAGCTACTCTATTTAAATGTATATTTCATTCCCAACGACGAGTTCCTGCCTAGGCTAATTTCAAGCTGCCCTATACTTGAAGACCTCACGGTAGAAGCCTATTGGAACCAAGTCCATTACATCAATATCTCTTCGCCTTCTCTTAGAAGATTGTGCTTTCATGTGATTAGACGTGTAATTCGTCATAACCTTGACTTTGTGCTTATTCATACTCCTAATTTGGAGTATCTTGAGTACCATGATGAATTGGCATTGCAGTATTCTATCTCAAACATGGAATGTCTTGTTAAAGCACACATCCACCCGATACGTATGTTGAGAGGGGTAACATGTGAGGTTTCTCGTCATCAAATGCTTACGCTTATCAGATCCTTGTCTAATGTTCAACATTTAGTTTTGTCTGGCATTTCCACAAAGGTTCGTCTCAACTTCCAACGTTGCTCTTTCTATAAAAAGAATTACAATTTTTGTCTTTAGTCTATGAATGGTGAAATTAACTGGCGGCTTGTTAATTCTGTCTTTGAAGGAATTAAACTTTGTTGGAGTTATGGATCGACTGCCTGTGTTTCATAATTTGATATATCTAGAGCTCCGATATTCATCAAATTATTGGGATGAAGTGTTGTTGGCATTTCTTAAATGTTCACCTGTCTTAGAAACACTTGCATTTCCATGGGTTAGTGTGTGGTTTCTTCTCTTGTACCGATCTCCGTTTCTAAATATGTGCAACAGTTTGATTTTCACGCTTGTTAACGCACAATTTTGACCATTAGTATATCTAATTTTTTATCTGTGAAAGTTATAAAAAGTTGATATTATGAAAATATTCATTGAAATAAATCCAACATTATTTTATATGAACAATTTTTGTTTTTATATATTAATAAAAAAAAATACAGTCAAAAGTAAGGTGTGTGAATAGTGCAAAAGTCAAAGTGTTGCACTTAAAAAGAAATAGAGGAAGTATTATATTTCATATATGTTGATTGAATTTAGGCATTGATGTAACTAATTAACTTTTTTGTCATCTACGCTGCAGGGAATGGTTTCAAGGCCATTATTAGATTACAATTCTGATCCATGTGAGTTGGAACGAGAGTTTTGCAGAACAACTCTAGCAATTATACCTTCGTGTTGCAAAAGTTACCTTAAAAGAATTCTTATAAAAATCGGAATTGGAAATGAAAGAGAAATAGATCTGATTCAGTTTCTGCTGAGACATGCTTTAGTTTTGGAGGAATTACTCATCTCTCTATCTCCAGGTGACGCAATTGTAGATGGAATGGTTCTAGAGAGCACTTTGCAGAATTTACCGAGAGCCTCAATCACCTGCTCAGTTCAAGTCCAAGTCCAAGTTCAAGACTAAGCATCCTAATTAGTAATTTTGTCATAAATTTGTTGTATTGTCATGAGTTACCTTTGAGGTTTAGTGAATTAGTCAAAACACCTTTATTGAGTTTTGAAGGTCATACGATTAAGTCTTAAGTATATCTTATGAAATTAAAGCAGTTGAATTTCTGTTTATAGTAACGGTATTTTGAGCAAAGTGTCAAACCCCAAGGGTATTTGAAGAATTCCAAGTATGTGAAGGGCATTTTAAGAATTATGCCAAACTCATTACTCGAGGACATTTCCCTTTTTTTTATA
This sequence comes from Beta lomatogona, assembly GCA_947646795.1. Taxonomy (NCBI): domain Eukaryota; kingdom Viridiplantae; phylum Streptophyta; class Magnoliopsida; order Caryophyllales; family Amaranthaceae; genus Beta; species Beta lomatogona. The sequence continues at coordinate 166,221 of CANSNZ010001114.1, forward strand.
AGGATTTTGATTTTAACGAAAAAACAGAAATAACTAGAATTTTACAGAGCTTGATTAAATCCCCAAGTATAGATTTATGATTGCATATTTGTTACATGATGTGTTGTTGTCGTTGGCGTTGTAATAAGAGGAATGACCCCTTCAACCATAAAGAAAAGTTGTCTAAAACAACTTTAAGAAAATCTGAAAATATTTCTAGTGCATTGCTTAATTTGTTTCTAGTATATCTTCCCTTCCAAGTTAGCAACTTAAGATCAACAATCAACAAACAAATGATACTAAACTTGAAAGTACAATGTTTGGCATCGCTGTAATATTTTTTGAAAGTTTAGTATGGTATAAGTTTAAGAAAGAAGCAATAAGTAGTCAAGCCTATTATTAGAATCATGAATCTGAAAACTAATAAAAAAAACTGGAAACAACTTTTTTCTGATTTCTGACAATGAAGTAGCTTTGGTTAGCAGAAATAAACTATTTCTCACGCCTCCTCTCCCCTATTTTCCTCCCTTCTCTTTCCTCTCCCACAAAACCCTAATTTTCAATCTAGGGGCTACCGCCACCCTTTTGGGCCTTTTTCTCCTTTTGTTACTAGTTTTTTATGTTAATGTTCTAATAAACTTCAGTCTCTCTCTAATGGAGAGTTTTCTACCCATTTATTGGGTTATATCTACCCATATATTGGGTTTTATCTCTCTGCATGTGAGAGTTTGAAGACTTTGTTTTTGGGTTTTCAAAAGATTGATTTGTTAATTGAAATTTGTGCGGGGTTGCAACTAATGTCAGTACTTTGTTTACAATAACTTGAATTGAATCTAGTTCTACTTCAAAACTACAAAAGATCGATAGACCCCCTTGCAGAAGGCTGCATCAGACAGCGAAGTGAAAGACGAGGGTTTTCAGAAGTGTTAGATCTACTTCACGATCATGGTTTTGTCATATTAGAATTGTGTTTATTTCATTTTGATATATATTTGTTTAGTTTTGACTTCTATTGTAGATATCGTATGACTTTGAATCAATAAATTAATTTTTAATTTCAAAAAAAAAAGTAGCTTTGGTTAAAATAATATAAAACAACAAGTAAACACGCATATTGCATGTTCATAAATCATAGTGTAACATTGTAACTAGTGGTCATTCAACAACTGGGCTACACTTTGCGAGTAATAGAGGTTGGTATTACATCTCGTGAGTCTTGAGTATATAACATTCAACATCATAAATCTCCTTAGGTTGCACAGAGGACATGAAGTACTAATCTTCAACCATTTGTCCACACACTCAGGCTCAGTGTGAAATAGATGGGAGCCAGGCAATTTCCTTAACTCATCGTTCTCCACATAAGTTTCATCAACGGAGACACAGAGAAAACCATATATTGATATTCTTAGGCAGAAAATTACCAAAAGAAAAGTACAAAAGACATTCACTCAAGTGTAAGATATTCTTAGGCAAAAAATTACCAGAGGACATGAATTCGCTTGTTCACATTTAGAGAGGCAGACGGACATAAGACATTCACTTGAGATTTATTACAAAAAGAAGCAGTCCAAACCATCTTCAAGTGCTTTACTATTCCATTGAGTCTGCAAATGAGATGTCTTTTTCTAGCAAAACACGGTCAATATATGTTGAACAAGAAAAACAAAAATCAATTAAACTATTTCACCCAAGACCAATGATATTTGACAGTGGCGGATCCAGGAATTGGGCCACGTGTGTTCGGAATAATTTTAATATAAATTTCAAATTAAATTTTTCTTTTGGGGATACAATTTTTTAAAGGAAAGGAAAAAATAAAATAAACTTTCAACAATTGTACTTAACGAGGCTTTCATTCTTGGTTGCATCATTACAAAAAAAAAAATATGGTACTTAATTTCTTGTAGTAATGAAAGACTATCAATTTTTTAACAACAAACTACGAATCGAGTATTAACTATTAAGACTTTTTTCATTGAATTAACTTATCAATTAAGTGTTAAAAGTTTTATATATATATATATATATATATATATATAACAATATGAAACTTTAACAACTAACTAGCAAAAATATGATGTAGACAAAAAGATAATGAAAATTAACCAATTTCATTACCTTTTAATATATTTGTACTTGATGGGAGGAAGAGATTTATAGATTAAAAAAAACCTTAAAAGATATGGAGGATAAAAAAAAAAAGGAAAAGAAAGAGTGAAAGACCAAGGATATAACTAACATAAGCCTAAAGGGAGGACAAAAAAAGAGAGCTAGAGAAGACAAAACATATTAGCCGAGTTTCGAACCTGCGACCCTTAAGCGGAAGAACAAATGCTTTACCGCTGAGCTACGCTTCCTTTCACTGATATAAAACGTTGTATTATAAATATACTAGCCTTAAATGCACGCAATGCGTGCGAAATCTTTATTGGAATTAAATTCGTTGCGTAATTCCATCTAGTATTAACTTATAGAATAGATATTATTTACAAAGTTTATCGAATGAAGGGACAAAAATATTCATAATGTAACGATATAATAACAAAGATAGTAAATGAAATCTCTACTGTTTCAACTACGTAATCAGTGAATTTATTTTCTAATTTATTTAACAATGATTAATTACCCAATACCCGATAGTTTAAAATATTTTCAAGTACTAATAAAACATCTTTTGTAAAAATAGTTGATATCCTTATTGTATGAGTTCGTTTGGGGATTTGACGTTTTATATTCAAACTCAATTCCGAAATTTTAAGTTATCATTTACAAAATAACAATAATTATTGTTTTTAGCTTCTAATTTATCTAACAATGATTACCATGTATCTAGTAGTTTAAATTTTGTTTAAGTACTAATAAGACAACTTTTTAAAAATTGTCAATATCCTTGTTGTTCGGGTTCGTATAGGGATTTGACGTCTTATATTCGAACTCGATTCCGAAATTTTAAGTTATCATATTAATAAATGATTAATATAAGTAATAGTTGACTTTATTGTAAGCTTATTGTATAGGTTCTTATGTGGTTTATTATTATGTTACAATCTTTATGTCATGTAATAGAGATTCATTGTGATAATAAGGTTGAGAGATAACTTGAGATAATTAATAGGGAGCTCAATGTATCATTAAACTAAAGTAATGTCTCTGTCACACATGAGAATTTTGTACATTTGAAACTGAATGTTAAATATACATCTCGAAGGCAAATACGAAGCTGAATTTGAGTACAATATCCCGTAAAGTAAAATATGATATCATCTCTATTTTATTAAGCACACGTCTCAATAATACAACAATATGACACCAAAGTACAATAATGTAAAATATGATATCATCTCTTCTCTATTATATGAAGCAAACGTCTCAATCTCTATTCAATAGTATAACACCAAAGTAGAACAAATAAATCTCTATTATATAGTATCATCCAACAAAAGAGCAGCTAACAATATAAAAAAATGACTTATGAAGTACTCTAAACAATAACATAACAATAAAACTTCGAGTGAGATATTTTGTTGTGGGTTGTAATGCAATTGAACTTAAACAATATACTACCTTTGGATAATTTATAAACCTTACGTGATACTTATAGCTTTACTTATAAATTATTAAATTATAGCATAATTAAGTTCAACAACTTATAAGCTTCACTCGTGACACTCACCAATACCATGTACTCCAAAAACAACATCACAACATAAAGAATATAAAGCTCCCTCTTATTTTGTTGTGGGTTGAGATATTATTAGGTACTCATCAACAACTCACATATCTCTGTTTTTCATATTGTGCGGCTACTCAAATCACTCTCTCTCTCTCTCTTTTCATCTTCTTCGGCTACTCAAATCACTCTCACTACTCATTACTCACCTGTCGACACCTTCGCTCCCTTACACCACCATCTTTTCATCTTTCTTTGGGCATTTCTTTCTCTGTAAATGGGAAGTCAATAATTGGAAATAGAGGAGAAATTTTGAACTTAATATTTCGAGCATTTTGGGTCAATTAAAGAAGTGAGAGGATTGAAGGTGGAGGAAGAATATATTGTAGAAGAAAAAATCGGTGAAGAAAAAATTTGTGAAGAAAAAGATTTTTCAAATTGCAATTGATGAGGTGAGTTTAGCAATATTTTCATTTTTTTGCATGCGTGAAAATCTGAATCTCTATTTATTGGATATTTTCAGTGTTTTGGAATTATTATTCGTGGAAAGATTGTGTTTTTTAAAATCTATCTCTATTCTTATGTTATTATTATTCATTAAGAAGATCTGTTATCAATTCCGTGGGAATTTTTTTGAATGTATCTCTATTCTTTTTGAATCTCTATCCATTGAGATGGTTGATTCACAAATTTTGAGTGAAGGTGTATTATGTTAGAGATTAATCTAGAAAATTCTAAATGTTTTATGAAGAATGTGAGAAAAATATCTAATGTGTATCTAGAATTATCTTGTGAAAAATCTAAGATATTTGTACTTAAAAGAAAAATCTAGAAGGTAAGATACAACAACTATAAATATGTAATATGTGCATGAGTTGAAGAGGGAGCCAAACAAGTGAGCTCCACACAAGATATTAGGGAAGGTAGAAACAAAGGGTTCTACCAAGGAGAATGAGAGACATGAGCTCTCACAAACACACTTGTACAATTAATTATCAATGAAAATGCAATTTTATGATACTATACGGGTCCATCAAAACTTCCGTGTGCGCCCAAAATTTCTATCATGGTATCAGAGCCGCAAAAGTGATTACGAAGAAGATCGAAGGCCCGAGAGATGGAAATCAAGCTTGTAAGAATAGACTTGGAGGGCACAATCAAGGTAAGTATCTAATACAAAATTTCAAAGAAGATAATTCAAAAGGTATGTAGATGAAATAAAAGAGTTATAGGAGAAGACAAAAATGGAAGATATGTTTGGACATTAACATATGATGATGAAAAAAAAAAAGGATGAGATAACTTTTGAGAAATGTTGAAGATTAAAATGTAGGATAAGTTGGTAACATGGAGTTTGCTAATGACATGGGCATTAGCAAAGATGATTATTGGTGACATGAGCATTAATGAAAGAATGAAATTGGATAAAGATATGTGAAGAAGAAAAATGAAAAAGTTCATATTAGGGGGAGTAAGTTGGTAACATGGGTACCAACACAAAACATTGAAGATCAAGAAAATGTGTTGAAGAAACAAAGGTGGGATGGTTGGTAACAAGGGTACAACCACAAAGAAGTGATAATCAACAATATGGAAAGAAGAAAATGGAAGATCAAGGTGGTTGGTGAGGTAGGCACCGATGAGAACAAGAACAAGAAGAAAATTTCAAGAATCAAGTTTGGAGATACTTGATGACAAGTGCATCAACAAGATTTTGGAGTGACCATTGGAAAAAGCATGATGAAGTACAAAAATTTTCAAGATTAAGGGGGAGTGTTAGAGATTAATCTAGAAAATTCTAAATGTTTGATGAAGAATGTGAGAAAAATATCTAATGTGTATCTAGAATTATCTTGTGAAAAGTCTAAGATATTTGTACTTGAAAGAAAAATCTAGAAGGTAGGATGCAACAACTATAAATATGTAATATGTGCATGAGTTGAAGAGGGAGCCAAACAAGTGAGCTCCACACAAGATATTAGGGAAGGTAGAAACAAAGGGTTCTACCAAGGTGAATGAGAGACATGAGCTCTCACAAACACACTTGTACAATTAATTATCAATGAAAATGCAATTTTATGATACTATTCGGGTCCATCAAAACTTCCGTGTGCGCCCAAAATTTCTATCATATTCTATTATATTTTGTTTTCTTATATGGTTTTTCTTATAAAAAAAATTGGGTTTTCGTCTAATTTGTGTGGGTTTTCCATGGATCTCTTTTTGAGAACATTGAATTTCAAGAAAAATTTCATTTAATTAGAAATAAATTTTGAATGGAAGGAGGTTTAATTTTAAGAAATAAATTTTGAAACACATGAAGTCAAATAAGAACCGAACCTTATTTTTGAGAGCTATCACATACAATTGCATATAAGAATCGAACCTTGCTTGTTGTCTCCTTTGTTTGCTTGCTTGATGTCTTAGCAACACCAATCCTAAATCACACAAAAAAATTGAGATTAGAAACCAATTGCTTGCTACATGAACCAAAGATATGCAATTGTATGTAATTAGGAAATTAGTAATGCTTGCCTTAGCCTTTTTTGCGCTGCTATTTGCTTGAGTTCTTATGCGCGATTACATTGACTGGCGTGAAGCCAAAAACTGCTATCAATTCATATCATGATTTGTTTGTTGTGAACTATTTTAGTATTGTGTGAGAGAATTAAGAAATACCTTTTAATTGAATTATGTATGTAGTCTTCAATTTCTTGCTTCCTTTGGCTTGTGAAGAATACCCTGCATAAATAACATACCAAAAATATGAATGACGATTTCAGTATACTTTGATCAAATCATCTTTTTATGCTATGTAATTACCTAATCTTGGATAAATTATCTCTATTATACTTTGTGCTGCAACTATTTTGGTGTGGTTTTCAGATTTTTGGAGGGGAGAAGTTGCGATGATTGAAGGGAAAACAGAGGAAATGAAGAAGTAGTAAACTGCCATTGGTGCTGTTAGTGTTTACCATGTAATTAGGAATTGTGTTTTGGTGGTCACAGTTTGTGGTGACTACCTTAGTATTGTGAAATTATCCCACGTTGGATTAGTTAGTTTATGTGTTTTTTAAATTTTTGTTTCTTAGAGGATTTGTTGTAATTTGCATTAATTAATGAGGGTAAAATGGGGGTTTTAATTTTTTGGTGTCCTACCCCTCTTCCCATATAGAATAGAGATATAATATTTTGTTTTTGCCTGGCATGGGAAGAACCGAAAATGCACAACTTGGACAATAGAAGATCAAACTGTGACTTGCCAAGTGCCTCAGTAAAAATTTCCGCTAACTGAGCCTTAGTAGGCACATAGGAAGGAGAGATAAGATCGTCAGTGATAGCATCACGCACAAAATGGCAATCCACCTCAATATGCTACGCTCATGAAAAACATGGTTCTTGGCTATATGAAGAGCCGATTGGCTATCGTAGAACAACAAAATAGCCTTTGGATGATTGACACCCAAACTCAAGAGAAGACTCTTTAACCATTTTAACTCACAAGTAATAGAAGTCATAGAACGATACTCAGCTTCTGCAGAAGAACGAGAAACGGTATGTTGTTTCTTGGTCTTCCATGAGATAGGAGAATGACCCAAGAACACAATCCAACCGGACAAAGAACGGCGAGTAAGAGGGCTAGCCGCCAAATCAGAGTCACACCAACCTTGTAAAGATAAGTCACTATTTGCTCTCAACAAGATACCCTGGCCTGGAGTACGTTTCAAATACCGAACAACACGCAAAGCGACCTCCCAATGCTCAACACGAGGCTCCTGCATGAATTGGGACAAGACATGCACTGAATAAGCTAAATTTGATCGCGTGACTGCCAAGTAGATGAGCCGACCAACAAGGCGACGATAAAAAGCAGCATCGACCAAAATAGAACCAGTGGCGTGAGCAAGGCGATGATTCTGCTCAATGGGAGAAGCACTCGGCTTTTCTCCTAACAAACCTGCCTCAGAGATAATATCAAGAGTATACTTTCGTTGGCAGATAAAGAGACCAGAGGAACTACGAGCAACCTCCAATGCTAAGAAAATATTTTAGAGAACCAAGATCCTTCATCTTAAAGCAGTCACTCAAATAAGCTTTGAAAGCAGTAAGAGCAAGAGAATCATTGCCAGAAATGATGATATCATCAACATATACCAACACATTAATCTAAACAGAGCCATGAGTGTATGTAAAGAGAGAATAATCCGAATAGGATTGTAAGAAACCATACCCTTTCAAAGCAATCACTAACTCGGCAAACCAACACCGGGGAGCCTGCTTCAAACCATAGAGAGACTTACGCAAACGGCACACAAGTTTAGGATTTGAACACTCAAACCCAGGAGGAAGTTTCATATACACTTCATCATCAAGATCTCCATGAAGAAATGCATTATGAACATCCATCTGATGAAGCTCCCAATGTTTAGAAGCAGCAATAGTAAGAAATGCACGAACAATGGTCATCTTTGCAACAGGAGCAAAGGTCTCAATGTAATCAATACCAGCTTCCTAATGATTGCCTAATACAACAAGACGAGATTTAAGACGCTCCACATCACCATTAGACAAATATTTTGTCCCATACACCCACTGACTACCAAGAGCACGTTTACCGGGAGGCAACTCCTCCAAGGTCCACGTGCCATTATCCTCCAAGGCCCGAATCTCAGCCTGCGTAGACTCCTTCCACCCATCATCTCTCATAACCTCTTTAAAAGACTTGGGATCTGTAGTAGAAACCACAGCTGCAAGAAACTTTTGATAATTCACAGAAAAATTTGCACAATTTATATAATGAGCTATAGAATAAGGACTACCTAAGGGGGCGGATGGAGACGGTGCAGGAGGAAATGGACTTTTCGCGGTAACAGAGTGAGTAACATAATCTCGCAATCGAACAAAAAGGACCTTTTCCCTTAAACCACGGCCCAAAGAAGGAAACTGTTGAGAAGTATTGGGCAAAGGAGGGGGCGAATTGGGTTGGTCCAACGAGGAAAGGAGTGGAGAAGCAGCGTCTGGGCCCAAAGAACAAGGCGGACCAACGCTGGAAAGAGAGGGGGGAACAGCAGTTGGGCCTAAAGTGGAATTTGGGCCTGCGCTGAAAAGGGGAGAGGAAGGCGGGCTGTTTTCAGGGGATCTGTGTGGAAAGGGTACACATCCTCAAAAAACTTCACATCACGAGAGACAAAAAAATCCTTGGTATCAAGGTCAAACAAACGCCACCCTTTCTTCCCATGGGGATAACCCATAAAAACGCATTTCCGACTTCTACTTGCAAATTTATCACCCTTAGTTTTATGATTGTAAGCAAAACAAAGACAACCAAAGGTACGAATGGCCTCATAAGCGGGTGAAAAACCAAAAAGAAGGTCAAAAGGAAACTTGTTGCCTAACATAGGAGAGGGAGTGCGATTAATTAAATGAGCAGCGGCAAGGACACTCTCATCCCAAAAATAGATAGGTAAATGGTCTTGAAAACGTAAAGCACGCCCCACATTGAGGATATGCTTATGTTTTCTCTCAACACGCCCATTTTGCTGAGGAGTAGCAACACATGAAGTTTGGAAAAGAATACCAGTGGCAGAAAAATAATCAAGCAAACAATTAAATTCAGTTCCATTATCACTTTGAACAACTTTAATTGTTTGAGAAAATTGGCGCCCAACCATTGCCACAAAAGCCATGAACATTCTAAAAATCTCTGTTTTATCCATTAACAAATAAACCCACACTGCGCGGGAAAAATCATCAACAATAGTAAAATAATATCGAGCCCCACAAGAAGTATGTCTATATGGACCCCATAATCACGAGGAATCTTCTCAAAAATTCTAGAGGCTTTATTATTACTTAAAGGAAACTTGTCTCCAGGATGTTTAGCACGAAAACAAATCTCACCAACCTTATTCAACTACCCTTGTGACCACAAAGAGGGGGAAGTAACTTTACAACTTTTTTCCGAAGGATGCCCCATCCTTTTATGCCATAGCTCAAAATCCGAATTAGCACTGTTGATGGTGACCTGATGCAGAGTAGCTCCTCCATGAAAGTAGTAAAGTCCATCTCTTCTATGCCCCGTTCCAATCAGCGCCCTCGTTTGGTCCTATATAGCACACATAGAGGAGTTAAATTGTACAGTACAATTCAAAGCACTAGTTAACTGTGAAACCGAAAGTAAACTACAGCCAAAAGTGGGAACAAAGAGCACATTAGTGAGAGTAATGGAGTCAGATAGACGAACCGAGCCCTTTGGGGTGGCAAGAACAGAGTCACCATTAGGCAAACCAACAGCACAAGCAACAATATCCACTAAATCAAATAACCAGGATTTCTCACCAGTGATATCATGCACGGCACCAGTGTCAATAATCCACAAAGAAGAATCAAACTCACCATTCAGACGATCATCAGGAACCTTTGTATTACCAAGAAGCTCAGCAGGAGCTTTCCATTGATCAACGGTAAATAAAGTGGAAGTAGGGCCACTAGAATTTGAAGATGAAGAGAGAGCACACACGGCATGAGTGGCGTGAGCTTTTGCAGAGCCACGGCCACGCGAGGTGAAGGAGCCACGGCTACTTGAGGTAGAGGAGCCACGACCCGAGCCGAAATTTTCAGGGTAACCAACCAACTCATAACAATTACCAATTTCATGCCCATTCTTCTTACAGTGAGCACAAACTAATAAGGACCAACAATTAAAGATATCATGGCCGACCTTATGACAATGGGTGCATACCGGACGATCACCGGTGCCACGGCCTTGACCCGAACCAGCACGTAAGGCAAAGCCAAGCACCTAGCTCGGTTGATCATCCGGGACAGATTTGGCGAGCCGAACTCGCTCGTCTTGGATAGCTAACTGATAAGCGCGATCTAGGGATGGCAGCGGTTCGGTTAAAAGAATTTGCGTGCGGAGACGCGCATAGTAGTCCGGGTAAAGGCCCATTAAAAAGTCATGTAATTTCTCATGTTTTCTACGTTCTTGATGCAGTAAGCCAGTAGTACATTTAGTGCAACAATGACAAGATATTAAAGGAACATGTTTAGATAACTCCTCCCACAAAGAGTTTAGTTTGCCATAGTAAGATAAAACAGTCATAGTTTTAGTTTGATGACAATTACCAATATCATACCGAAGTTGTTGTATCCTAGGTCCGTTAACAGTGGCAAACCGAGCCTTAAGGTGATCCCATAGGCGTTTAGCCTCACGGTATTTAGTTAACGTACCTTTGACTTCGGGGTCTATTATATTCATGATCCATGAAACAAGCACGCGTTCACCGTAATCCAATCCGAAGATGTGTATGGACGTTTTGTGTGTGTGATGGATCCATCGAGGAAGCCGAACTTGCGGCGAGCCTCAAGCGCTAATTGTATATCTCCCGCCCAATCATCGTAGTTTTCGGCACGAAGACGATTGGGAGTGATATAATTGCCTGGTCGGTCTCCTTTACCGATAAAAAATGGCGAGGTGGGATCAGTTTTGGTAGGGGATGGCTTAGTTTGTGGTTGCGGCTGTTCTTCGTCGCCCGTGGTGAAAAAAAAAACTCTACTGCTCCGATACCATGAAGAGAGAGATATTAGGGTGAAATCTTTTGTTGCCTTTTCTCATTAAACAAGCCCTTATATATGAGATACAAAATAAGAGAACTACCATAAATAGGACTCTAACAATAGGAAACTATATACATACATATCTTTCCTTAACAGAATCCAACCAATAAGATTGCAAGTTAAAACTAAAGTGAGATTGAAAAATGGATAAAGTCATAAATATGGTTCAATCAACCAAAAAAAAAAAACTCAATGGTAATTTGTTGATTTTATGTGGGTAATTTTTGGAAAGATTACAAATCGAAACAACATAAAAGAACATCTATTCGGGAAATGGGAACAACAAATGGAAACAAAGTGAGTACAACAAAAAGAACAGTTTCCCTTTTAACTTATGTCCTTTAAGTAAACATCAAGAGCTCATATAAGGAGATAAAAGGGCATGCTGCAGATATCCATTCGTATTGGGGCAGGTAGATATTTTTTTTGATGTTTTGTACTATTTGATTTCAACATCCACCTAATTCCTAATATGTGCACTGTGCTTAGGGGTGATAATGAGCCTGACATGTTCGTGAGTAGTTCGAGCTCGACTCGGTCAAACCTCGGCTCGTTGTGGCTCGGCTCGAGACATTTACGAGAGGAGCTGGGTTATGACAAGCTTGGCTTGAAAATTAAAGCTCGTGAACAGGTTCGATTACTATTTTATATATCAAAATAATGTATTATGTATGTATACATAAATATATTTATTCTAGATATTACACAATAATAAGTTAATAGTTTTATTGTCAAAAAATAAATTAAAAAAAAATAATTATTCAAAAAAGAAATATAAAGAAGACGAGTAAAATAAATATAATAATAGGTCAAGCTTATTCATGAACAGTTCGATAACGAGTTGGTCAACGCTTGGTCAAAGCTCGGCTCGGTTTGTGAAGTTTCGAGCTTGACTCGAGTTCGAATAAACTTAAACGAACAAGAGCCAAGCTAACAAGAGTTTGGGCTCGGCTCGACCAATAAGTACCCCTTGAAGTGGAACATTTACTTAGGCTATGTTCAATTCACCTTATTTTTGCTTATTTCAGATCAGACCAGATCAGATCAGAAAAAATAAGTTCAGATCAGATCAGATAAGTTCGAATCGATCGAGATCGAGTTCGCTTGATTGGTTCGATTCGTTGGCCCGATCCGCCCGTTGATTCCGATCCGATCCGATCCGATCCGATCCGATCCGATCCGATCTATTATTATTATTATTATTATTATTATTATTATTATTATTATTATTATTATTATGATTATTAGTATTACTAATGCTATTATTGTTATTGTAATAATAATAATAATTATTATTATTACTATTATTATTATTATTATTATTATTATTATTATTATTATTACTTTATACAATTACTATTACTATTAATATTACTATTTACTAGTACATTTGTTCAAAAAGATTATTATTATTGTCGGTGTTGTACTTATTAATTATTAATATTAGTAATTATTATTAATGTCGTTGCTATTATTATAAATGTCATTGATATCGTTCAAGAAGAAGAATGTTCTTTTGGCATTTGTAAGTGTTCTTTTTTATATTTATTCTAACTAGTATTTTTGCACGCGATGCGTGCGTGACATCACGTATGCGTGATTTTGTGGATATTTTCAATTTAATCCTCATTCATGAGAGAAGTTGAAATAAGAGGAAGGAGAAGAGGAGAAACTGAAGAAGTAGAAAAAACTGCCTTTACAATTAATTAGTGCATTAAAAAAAAATTGGAAAAGGTGAACACAGTGAAGTAACGTAACTACTTGGCTGTCTATTTTAACGCAAATGTTAGGATTCTTTTTCCCCTTTTTTGTCCTTATTTTACTTTTGTTTTTTAAATTTATTAAATGGTTGCACTTGTAATTTTTGTTTATAGTTGGGGGTAATTTGGGCAACTCAAGTGGACACCAAAGTCCTCAAGAGTTGCCTTGTATAATAGAGATTAATAATTTTGATATGTGATGTTCTTTTTGATGTTGTACATATAACGAGCATGACAATAGTATATGATGTTTATTTCTTAAAACAATTTTGGTAGAATAATATAAATTATATATTACTAGTTTATATAAAATATGAGTAGCATGGGATAACCTAATGGTGTTGTCATCACGTTCAAAATTTTCCCTACAAAGGAGTTCAACTTATTTTTAAAAACAAAGTTTATATAGAACAAGACAACGATATAAGAAGAATATTTAACCATTTTGTTCAAGATTATATGATTATATATATTTATAGGTTTATTTATAATAAAAAAGAACAATTTATTAATATAACAAAGAACATGTTGTTAGTTAAATCCAAACATGTCATCAATATAAAAATAACATCTATCTTTTATTTTTAAAATGTGTTCTTTAAATAGATCTTGTATGCTCTTTCAGTATATGTTCTTTTTTTAATATCATTATATGTTCTTTTCATTACTACCTAAATTCTTATAATTAACGGACCTTGAACATGAGTGTTCTTTTATGTTTAATTTTTTGGGGCCCTTTCGGGAATCCCGTGGTAAGATGAATTTTCTCTGGGCTGCCCTCGCACAGCGTCACGCACATAAAGACCCAACAAGCCCCAACCCCCTCCCCCCCCCCCACCCACAACAATATTGAAATATATGCTTCCACCAAGATTTGAATATTGGTCTCCCATGTGGGAGGTAAGAAGCCATACCATTAGACCCAAGAGTCATTAGTCTTTTATTTTTAGTTGTATGTTCATATACTAATGTGCTCTTTTTCAAAAAAAAAAAACTAATTATGCTATAATAATAATAATAATAATAATAATAATAATAATTATTATTATTATTATTATTATTATTATATTATTTATATTATTATTATTATTATAAAATTATTATTATTATAAAATTATTATTATTATTATTATTATTATTATTATTATTATATTATTATTATTATTATTATTATTATTATTATTATTATTATTATTATTGAAAGTTGTGCATAGTAATAAAATGATAGCAATAGTAATACTAGTAATGAAATACAAAGTAATAATAATATTAGTAATAATATGTTTTTTAAAAGATAAGTTCAGATCAGATGATCTGATCAGATCAGTTCAGTTCAGTGATAATAAGTTCAGATCAGATCAGAAAAAATAAGTTCAGATCAGATCAGAAAATTTCAGGTGAACTAAACATAGCCTTAATGAAATAGGACAAAAAAAATAAGGAATAGAAACAAAAATTCAATTACGAAAATGAACATTTTACTCTTGAAGTGGAACATTACGAGAATTCACATATTAAAACAAACATTTTACTGTTGAAGTGGAACATACAAAGGAATAAACCTAGTACTATATAATTAAATATAAAGTCTCTATATTTCATTTATCTCTATTCATTTTTCTAACCTCCATTTTTAAGCTAACCTCAAATTCCTCTTATTTTTGCTTTCTCCATTTTGCAATTCTAGCACTTTTTTTGTAAAAAACAAAAACAAAGTTCAACTCCCTCTCTCTCTTCATTTCTTTAACCTCCATTTTCAAGCAACCTCAAATCTTTTCATTTCACTCTCTCCATTATGCTTTTTTTTTTGGCAAAATCTTCATTAGAGTCATCAAAAACCAATTTCATGATGCATAAGAAAAAAAATGTCCAACACGATGTTCAACAAAGGTAGAAGAAACAAGTGAAAAATATATTTTTAAATTTAAACAATGAACTTATACTCTGCATTTTTGTTCTTCAATTCAAAAAAGTACGATTCATATATTTTTGTTTTATTATATTCAATTAAATATGCTCGTAGTTCTCACACACTTATAATCTCCCTTTTTTCTCTCTTCTCTCTCCTCTCCCACAAAACTCTAATTTTCAACCTAGGGGCTACCGCCACCCTTTTGGGCGGTGGTAAGCCCCTTTTCTCCTTTTGTTACTAGTTTTTTATGTTAATGTTTCTAATAAACTTCAGTCTCTCTTTAATGGAGAGTTTTTCTACCCATTTATTGGGTTATATCTACCCATATATTGGGTTTTATCTCTCTCCATGTGAGAGTTTGGAGACTTTGTTTTTGGGTTTTTGTGTAATTCAAGAAGTTGATTTGTTGATTGAAATTTGTGCGGGGTTGCAACAGATGTCAGTACTTCGTTTACAATCACTTGAATTGGACCCAGTTCTACTTCAAAACTACAAAAGATCGATAGACCCCCTTGCGAGAGGCGTGCATCGACACGATGTGAAAGACGAGGGTTTTCAGAAGTGTTAGATCTACTCAACGATCGTAGTTTTGTCATATTAGAATTGTATTTATTTCATTTTGATATGTATTTTTTAGTTTTGACTTCTATTGTAGATGTCGTATGACTTTGAATCAATGAATTAATTATTAATTTAAAAAAAAATATTCAATTAAATATTCAAACATATAAATGTTACATGCACTTAATAAGGACTAAAAAATTCTAAATATAAGACTTAAACAGAACATTTACTCTTAAGAAAACATTGAAAATTAGACTTAAAAATGAACATTTACTTGAATAGAACATTCGCATATCAAAATATAACATATTTTCACGGAATATATAACATATTTTTGGCTGAAAAAATTAGCTTTAAACGAACATTTGTTGAAATAAAAAATTTGCTGATCGAAAATAGAACATAATTTTTACTGAAAATTAAACTTAAAACGAATCTTTGTTAAAATATAACAATTTTCTCGAAAAATAAAACATATCTTTTGCAAAAAAATTTGCTTAAACCAAACATTTGTTGAAATAGAACATTTGCTCATCGAAAATGGAATAAATTTATTTACAAGGTGCACCGTGTGCAGTGTGCACCATGCTCGTGGGAGCACAGTAAAATTTTCACTGACCAAGTGGGCAAGTAAATTTCATTCTTATGCTCACCTTATATATAATTACCATAAAGTAGAGATTATTCCACCAGATAACAATATCCCCTTCACTAGCGGTCAAAACATTACATAACAACAAGCATAGATTATCTTAAACATTACATAACAACAAGCATAGATTATCTTTTCCACTAATAAGACAAACTTATAGATCATATAGTCCATAACAACAACCATAACTTCTTAACTTCCAAAATTTAAGCACAGAACACCAATCAGTGAGTATAGTCTAATGTTGAACAAGATATTTACCACTAATAAAACATGTGATGGATGAATTGTGTAAGATTTATCTCAGCAGGTGAAACGAAAATAAGATATCTTGTTTGTAACATTCAACTAGTAATCAACAATTAGAATGCTCAACACATATTTCCACAAGTAGCATCATACTCTATGACAGAAAAAGCCGAAGAAACTAGCAGAAAGGGTCAGGCTGTCCAGCTACAATTACATTTTAGCTCAGATTGACACCAGGGAAGCTAATGAACTAAATGCGCACTGTGAAACGACTGACCCTTGGTTTTAGACAATCAGTAGTCCATGAAATCAGATCAGTATTGTAATAAGTCATGATACTCAATGTAATAATTCACTGAATAAGACCCCACTCAGTTAGCTGCACCAAACAGAAGGGAGGCACAGTAGCAGACTATAAATGTGAAATACAGCAAGACATTACACGGAAACAGGTTCACATAAACAGGCATGAGAAACGGTTGTATCTAAGGAAAAACATCTCAGTTCCTAGAAAATGCAAAGAGCAGATAGAAAGAGAGTTCACAGCAAACCCATGTGTTTACAGATTACAATGATTTAATAGAAAATGCAAAGAGCAGATAGAAAGAGAGTTCAAAGAATAATGCAAGAAATAGAGGCATCTAGGACAATCTGGGCTCTAAGGTATGTTCTTTCACAGCCCCAACATAAAACCTGCCACGATATATGCTTGAACCCAAGCACAAACAGTTATGCAGAATTTAAAGTTGAAAATATACGCTCAAAGGTATGATATGTATGCATTCATATTTACACAATCACATAAAATTTCACAAGTGAATCATCTGTAGCAGCATAGACAAGCCATTCTATGAAATACCTTAACCAGATTCTCAAAACAGTCGGCCTCATGCCTGGGTACAGAAGTGCAGCTTCAACCTGAAAGAAATGGAGAGCATACTCTAAATTAGAAAGTATACCAAAAGATTAATTGTTTCCATGCCCACCCCAAAATTTACCCTTTCCAGGTGCATGAAAGGTGTGCAATGTCGACATGCACACAAATACATAAACAGGAAAAGAATAATGAACCTTGTCATCGGACAATGTGTATTGTCCACGATATACACACTCTGCTTTAGATTGTCGAAAGTTCATGAACTTTGCAACATCTTTAAGTTTCTGAGAAGAATTCTGGCCATTCAAAAAGAAGGTAAAATTAGCTATCATATGAAGATAATACAACAAAAGATAGGATAGGAGCATGTTCGAAGAATTTAGTCAGATATATCACCGAACCTTGTACAAAAATCTTCCAGAGGGGTAAAACTTGATGTATCTGTAATAGCACACCTGCAAAAGAGAGAGAAGATTAGACAGGAAAGTAAGAAACAAGGTCAAAGACCATCTGCTCTTTGATCCAGTTGTCTGGACCTCCTGAAACATCTAGAATGCAGTCTCGGGACAATTTAGGAGACAATTTTCAGCTGAGGGCTTCTAACAATTAGACTGACATAACGACAGCACCAACCATTTATCATCTCTTATCAAAGAGCAGAGCAGAAAACTAATTCCTCATTCAATTACATACTTCAATCAAGTAAAATTAATCACAAATTAGAATAAAAATTGAAATTAGAGAAAGTAAGAGTGAGCATACTAATCTTGATTAAAACTGAGTATATTCTAGTACATAAACTTAACATTAGTGTTGAAAGGAGAATGTAGCTATATCCTTCTACTAATATAAATTATAAGCATTAAGTTAATGCCCACTTCGAGCCATCGAATTTTGGCTAGTCATTCATTGGTTAGAATTTGCTTAACTATTGATATTGAAACCATCTTTCTGATCAAGTGAGTGAGAGTCAAATTACTCGGCTCTTTTTTTTTCACTGAAAATGAAATTCTTTGACCTTTTTATATACCCTTCATTCTCTGTATAAGAATGCACCAAAAGGGAAAAAACATATTTTCTAATTTAGATGCATTGGGCCGTTGAGAATAGAGTATGTTCAAAATTTTGATGCTTCAATTCTAAATGTTTAAGTGGTTATATCTGCAGCTGAAAATGTCAGCTGAATGACTCAGTCATCGGTAACGTATATGGTTGATACATTTCAGTGGTGATTTTGCTATCAGTGCAACAAATGATCATGGCTACGGCGCACTACAAGAACAATAGATTCCATGGACATTGTCACAAATTTATCTCTACACACATTCCAACAGCAGAATTTTACAAAATCCTAGCAACTGAACAGAACATAGCATCAAATCCAATATTCATGCTTAGAAAAGAATGATACTGAAGAATATGAAAGTGATCAGAAGACCAGCTTTTACCAAGTGACGGGAACAACATAGTACGAAAGCTTCTCAGCTAAAAGTTTAGATTACGAAGTATAAAAAAAAAATTAAAACCCTAGAAATACAAAAACTGCAAAATCCTAACAATGAATCAAAGCACAGCTAGCCATCAAAAACAAACACAAACAATCAAGAATTTCGAGCAAAAAGAGGCAAAATCAAAAATCCCTAATTCGATTTCTAGGGTTCAGGTTTTTAGTTGCGAATCTGACAAGGAAATGAAAAATTCAACGCAGCTTTAAGCAAACTAAAGAGGGAGAAGAAAGTTTTGACTTATAGCAAATGGCAAATCCAAAAAAAAATGGAACCCTAGCCCGCCGGAGTTTGAGAATTTCGCAGGATGGAACCCTAGCCCGCCGGAGTTTGAGACTTTCGCAGGCTCGCAGGAGAGTGAGCGTCGCCGGAGTTTGAGTGAGTGAGCGTCGCCGGAAGAGAACTTTTCGCGTCGGAGTGAGAGCGTGAGAGTGAGAGAGAGGGGTGAGATTTGATAAGTGTACGTGGATAGATTGAACTTTGAAGGGATGGAGTCATTTAGGCCCTAAAGGGCTGCGGTTAACCTAAAAACTGCAACCCTTTATCTTAAAGAGCTGCGGTTTTAGGGTAACCGCATCCCTTCACATTAAGGGCTGCGGTTTTCAATAAACCGCATCCCTTGCATTGCAGCCCATGCCTTTTTTTCCACTAGTGAGCTTGTTGGATTCCCAACTATGCTTTAGATCACTTTCATATTATTAGAATGATGTTTGGCAACCATATCAATTTTTTTTAAGCACCCTCAAACCCTTTTCTCCTCTAGGCCACTTGGGTGAAAAAACTGAGAGTTTCACTAGTTACTTGCAGATTACGAAAAAAAAGTCAAATTGTTGCACTTAAAAAGAAATAGAGGAAGCATTATATTCATATGTCGATTGAATTTTGGCATTGATGTAACAAATTAACTTTTGTCATCTACGTTCCAGGGAATGATTTCAAGGCCATTAATTATTTAATTACAATTATGATCCTTGTGAGTTGGAAATAGAGTTTTGCATAACTACTCTAGCAATTACACCTTCGTGTTGCAGATATTACCATAAGAGAATTCTTGTAAAAATAGGAATTGAAAATGAAAGAGAAATAAACTGATTTCGTCTGCTGAGACATGCCTTAGTTTGGGAGGAATTAGTCATCTCTCTATCTCCTGGTCACGCAATTGTAGATCGAATGGTTTTAGAGAGCATGTTGCAGAATTTACCGAGGGCCTCAGTCACCTGCTCAATTCAAGTCAAGACTAAACTTTGTAATTAGTAACTTTGTCGTAAATTTGGTTGTATTGTCGTGAGGTACCTTTTAAGTTTAGTGAATTAGTCAAAATACGTACCCTTATTGAGTTTTAAAGGTCATACGATTAAGTTTTAAGGATATCTCATGAAATTAATGCAATTAAATTTCTATTTATAGTAACGGTATTTTGAGCAAAGTATCAAACCCGGTATTTGAAGAATTCCAAGTATGTGAGGGGCATTTTACGAATTATGCCAAACTCAGTACTTTTTTTGATGGGAAAAGCTCAGTCATTCTCATTCAATGGTAGATTTGTCCGCTAATACAAGCGGAAATACATCCGAGGGGCAGTCTTCCATCCATACTAGCTCCTCTTCAAAAGAGAGAGACAAACTAGCCATGGCATTAGCTACCTTATTACATGTTCTTTTAGCAAGATTAATTCTACATAATTCAAAACTACCAAGAAGTGCTTTAACATCGTTTACAATGAATTAAGTGATGGTTTGTTCACTAGCTTTCCCTGAATAAGATTGACTATCGAAAGGGAGTCACTCTCAACTTCCAGCCTTCGAAATCCCAGCCTCATGTGCGCGCTTCATTCCGAACAAAATAGCAGCGACTCTTCCGCTTGGTTCACCTCCATCGCCCCGACCCCGTTCTTCTAGCCATCATAAGGACATCCCAATCATTATCCCGCACAACCATTCCAAGGCCCACCTTACCTTCTTTTGTAAAATAGCTGCATCCGAGTTGAGCTTGGTCCATCCTTATGTTGGGGGCGCCACACACTTGAGGCAATGCTAGGTTGTGTATCCCGAGTTCCCTCCCCATCCATTTCAAGCAACTTGCGCATACGCATCAAAGAGACGCACATCTCGTCACAAGCCACCTTTGGGTCGAGATGTTTCTTCTCAAAGAGTCGAGATTGCGTATATTCCATGACTACCACGCAAACGTCATTACCAACTCCCAAGCTCGTCATTCTTACAAGATTTCGCATAGCTTTCACACCACTCCATAAAGCTACTTTGCCATTCATCTACATCCAATCTGATCGGGGAGAGGCGCCAAAGAAACTTACCTTCTTTTGCACAAAAGAACCATGTGGACTATTGTTTCTTCACATTCCCCACACCTCGGCACCTTCGGCCTACATCTATACCACGGTTTGTAAGAGTAGCCATGGTGGGGATGTCGTTGCGGGCAAGACGCCATATGATGTTCTTGACCTTTCTTTGGGACTTAGGCATGCCATATCTTTTTCCATAGCCAAGAGTTCAAAGATGTCCCCGATGACTCAATCTCACCTTTTCTTCTTTGGAACTCAAAGTGGTAAGCACTTTTCACCGTGAACTCTCCTTTTTTGATTGAGTCCACATGAGAAAGTCTTTTTGATCGGCCGTAGCTACATCATTAGCTCTAATGGCTTCAAATTCGTCCTCTTGTGAGATGTTGCTCTATAGGACTAAAGTCCCATGAGTTCTCCTCCAAGTTTCTCCACTCCCAAACTAAAGAATTAGAGACCTCTTCACTAGGAGCCGGCGACATAATCCGACCCCCGGGGGAGGCCATTGTCCCATGTGTCCTTCCACAACCTCACTCATCTCCCGTTTCCAACCACCCGTCTCGACCCTTCCTTGAGTAGCGAGCGAGCCCACATAATAGACCTCTAGGAATAACTTGCACTTCGTGGAATTTTTACTTCTCAAAGCTCGGCTTGGGAAAGTACTTGCCCTTCAAAACTTCAGGCAAAGAAAGGAGTCCGGAAATTTGAGGAGTCCCCAAAGATTGTTTTGCAAGCAAAGCGCTATTGAAAGTGCTTAAGTCTCGAAGGCCAAGACCTCCTTTATCTTTCGATTGATACTTTTTTCCCAACTTATAAGAGCAAGCTTTCTCTCACTTCCTTGTTGCCCCCACCAAGAGTTTATGCACATTGTTATCATGTTGTTTATAACACTTTCCTGCACTTTAAAGCATTGCATAGCGTACATCGGGATGGCTTGGACCACAAACTTTAGTAGAATTTCTCATCCTGCTCGTGAAAGATGCTTTTCCTTCCATCCTTTTATCTTCTTCCACACACGGTCATTAATAGCTTGGAAAACCGCTTTCTTCGACCTTCCAATATAAGTTGGGAGGCCAAGATATCTCTCGTGCTCAACTACAGCCGTAAAGTTTAGCTTCATTTGAAGAGTGTTCTGCTACTTTCGACACGAATTTGTAAAGGACATTATAGAGGCTAATGGGACGATAGTCTTTAGTAGATTGACAATTTTTTTTTCGGGATAAGAACAACAAGAGTATGGTTAATCTGATTAATAGGGACACCATTATTCAAGATATTGAGCACATAATCAGTTACATCCTCTCCTACAACATGCCAATATTTTTTGTAGAAAAGAGCAGGCATACCGTCGGGTCCCGGGGACTTTGTTGGGTGCATTTGTTTTGGTGCTTTTCTCACCTCATCTGCGGTATAGGGAGTAGTGAGCTCGTTGTTCATCGCCTCCGTTACCTTCCCCTTGCACTTTATCAAGAACAAACTCCATATCAATTTCACCACCCCCGCTCAAACAAGCCCTTGAAGTATCTCGACAAAAACAACCTCTCGCTTCCTCCTCATTTGCACGCCAAGTACCACCTTCATCGCACACCCCTTTTATGGTATTTCGCATTCTCCTCTCTGAAGCTTTTTTGTGAAAAAATGTTGTATTATTGTCATCATCAGTAAGCCATAATTGCCTACTTTGCTGGGCCCAATAGATTTCCTCCCTTGGCTCCAGTTCTTCCATCTCCCCATCAATGACCCTTATTTCCTCCAAAGTGCCTTCCGTAGTCGGCTTGCTCATAAGATGGTTAATCTGCTCTCTTTTCTTCGCAATTTTGGCCTTGAAATCATGGGAGCGTTTTCCATTAAAAGCCTTTAACCACCCTGCACAAGTACTCAGTCTTCCTCTAACATCTAGATCCTTATCTCCAGCCCACGTTTCTTCAATAATTTTCCCGCAATCTTCCTCTCTGATCCATTCTTTCTCAAAATGAAACCTCCTCCTTCGTTTTTCTTTTTATGACTCACCTGCAGGTTCTCCAGAATTTTTAACTTAATAGGAGCATGGTCAGAGTGCCTCCTAGGAAGATGATCAACAGCCGAACAAGGATACAAGTCATACCATGCCTCAGAAACAAGCACTCTATCAAGTCGTTCTTGCACATTATCTTCTTTAGCTCGATTATTTGTCCAAGTATACGGCAGGCCCTCAAAATGAATATCTTGGAGCTGGCAGTTACTAACAGCCTCACGAAACCCATCTATGTTCCTTTGAGGTTTTGGGGATCCCCCCAATTTGTCATCATGGCTAAGAATGCTGTTAAAATCCACTAGACAGACCCAGGGAAGAGTATTGATTCCCTTAAGTGAGTCGAGAAGCTGCCAAGTATCCTTCTTCCTCTCTTCCTCCGGAAAGCCGTAGATGCCTGTCAATCTCCACGTAGCCCCATTATCAGCATTCACAACAAAATCCATGTGGTTTAAGGAAGAAGAAAGAAGAGTAAAGTCCAAACTATCGTCCCAAAACATAGCTAGGCCACCTTTCCTTCTCCTTCCTTCGCCAACACAGTCAACACAGACATAATTCTTCAAGAACACCTTTCGTCTAATATTTTCCACTCCCTCCCTTTTACCCTTGTCTCCGAAATGAAGACAAAATGGGGATGTTCTATATGAATAACGCCCTGGAGCGCATTCTCTGCTCGAGGGCTCCCCAACCCCCTGCAATTCCACGCCAGGCCTATCATTGGCCTTCGCGGGGTTGCATTGCAACCTCCGCTACTTGGATATTATATAACGTCCCCGTTGTTGTGTCACATTTCATCTTCTTCTTCTTCTTCGTTCTATCCTCCTCACTATTGCTTCAATCCCCCTTCATCCCCTCCTTTCTTTTCCCACACTACTTCTCCACTCCCTCAACAATACCTGCCCTTCTGACGAACTTGTGAACCTTCCTATATCTCCTTGAATCAGTATGAGTTCGTTCAACTTGCCCATCTCCCAAGTTCTCGTTACCTGCACTCCTTACAATAACCCTCCCCTCTTCATCAGGTACCCCTCCTCCATGGGAGTTGGTTCACTAAAGTCTATCGCCAGGGAGATGTCATTACTCTTCTCCACCGTCTCTACTTCAGTCTCCTTTTCACTATCTTTCTCTATCACCGCATGCATGCCTTTGCTCCTGGCCCTCATGTCCCTCAATTCTCAAAGAAAATTCTGCAATTTGTTTCACTACCTCTCTCACTTTCTCCGGTTCCATGGGCTTCAGATTCGTCTTTCTTTTTGTATAGAAAAGCTGTTTGGCACATGATCCCCCCTTACTATCATTATCTGCTGCTTCATTCCCTTTGTTGACTTTCCATGGCGACGCACGAATTACTTCACCATAATGTCTCTTGGGGTGCGTATGGTGCATGAATTCCTCACAGTCCTTCTCCCCATGCCCCAATTTCCCACAAAAATAACAGAACAATGGCAGCTTCTCATATATAACAGCAAAATCTTGAGTCTCTCCTCCTCGCATCTTTAGACTGATCACCTTTTTTAAGGGCTTGCGAACATCAATCAAAGTACGGATATGGAGGGACTTGTTAATCCCAATTACATCAGTTTTGTCAACCGCTATAAATGCCCCCACCTTATCTCCAATCTTTCTCGCATTCGCTTCATTGTTTCTCCCACGCAAAGGGAGATCATAAATCTGTATCCAGAAGGAAACATAAAATGACGGCATCTCAGATGGTTTACAATCAATGGTGACATCACTAAGCATTATAGTATGTTAATCAAAATGCCATGGTTGTGCGTCCATGACATGTTCTTTGTCCTTCCAATGCCAAACTCAGTACTTGAGGACATTTCCCATATTTATTTATAAGTATTTTGGTTTCAACAAAAAAACAAAGATAACTAGAATTTTACAAGGCTTGATTAACTTGTTCTCCTAGTATAGATTTATGATTGTGAAAATGTAAATGTGTTCTAAAGAATTTACAGTTTATAAAATTGTATATTTGTTACATGTTGTGTTGTTGTCATTGGCTTCGTAATAAGAGGAATGACCCCTTTAACCATACAGCAAAGCTGTCTAAAACAACGTTAAGAAAATCTGAAAATATTTCTAGTGCATTATTGCTTAATTTGTTTCTAGTATACCTTCACTTCCAAGTTAACAACTTAAGATCAACAATCAACAAAATATTAATAACTTTGGTGTAATATTTTTTGAAAGTTCTACTATGGTATAAGTCGTATAAAGAACCAATAAATAGTCAAACCTATTATTAACATCATTAATTTGAAAATTAATAAAGTTAAATTGGAAACAACTTATCCTGATATTTTTTCTGGAAACAAAAAATAAAATGAAGTAGCTTTGGTTAAAAAATGTAAAACAACAACGAAACACATTGCATGTTCATCTATATTATACTCCCTCCGTTTCATTTTAATGTACACACTTTGACATTTTACACTATTCACAAATTTCACTTTGACCATCATTTGTAATTTATACACGGAAGGAAATATAGTCATGTGGAATCTTGTTAGATTCATCATAACATGTATTTTATTAATATGTACTTTTTATAATTTTTACAAATACAAAACTAAAGATATATGTCCTCAAAGTTTTGCATTGGCATGCGTGAAAAGTGTAAGTGTGTAGATTAAAATGAAACGTAGGGAGTATATGGCATGGGTGGGACATGAAAAAATTGAAAAAGGATAAAAATTAAAAATTAAAATGGATGTAACCACCAAATTTGTAACAGGCGAAGATTTTAAGCAGCTTCCTTAATTGGTAATTATGACCATTAGTTTAATTAATGTTTTAAAATATGTTTTACTATAATTGAGTTTATTGAACTCCTGAAATTCTGATTGAAATCAAAGATGGATTTTTAGCATGATAATGAAATTACTAAAATGCCCTTTTGAAATTGTTTATTAGTTTAACTAAGCTTTAATATAAAAAAAATACTTTAGAAACTTGATTAAGTACAATAATGTTAGTGTGGGTTTTAGTAAAATAAGATATTGACTAAATAATTCTAAGCTTTAAAATGAAGGAAAAAGAAAATCACATTCCCTCATTATACATTCCCTCACTCGTGTCATCTCCTCAAAGTCACACCACATCACTCTCATCTTCTTCGTGTCTTCTATTGAATCAACCACGAAAGATTTCAAGTTCAATCTGTTCTGAAGTCTTCCATTTTTAATTGGAGATGAGTAATTTTCTTGAAGGAGGAAAAAATGATTGATTCAAACAAGTTGTTAAGGGGTAAACCCCAAATCTTCCTTTCTCTCTCCCGAATTGCTTCACTGATTTATTGGTTTTGAGTTAAATTCGGTCCTGTGACCATCCTGTGGTCTTCCGCCGCCGCTGTTGCTGCTTGTGTTTGTTGGCCGGCGCTGCGACCGTGTTGCTGCTGGTCGTATCTGTTCTTTTCCGTCTCCTCTGCTTCGTTCTCCGGTGGTCTGCTGCTTTGATATCTTATAGCCATTTGGTTTTGAGTGAATGCATGTTCGGTTTCTCTCTCCTTCCCTTGATATTTCCTGTCTCCACTTCGTGGCTGTTGTTTGCTGCTGTCCGAGCTCATTCTTCCGACGACGTTGGCCGGAATGCTGATGCCGCCTTGGGGTGGTGCTCTCAAGAGCTCGAGTCATCGTGTCATTGTTTTTGCCTAGCTCTAAATTCCCTTTGGAAAGGTATAAATTTGGGGTTAACTCTTACTCTTATTTTATTAATTGGGAACTGATTTGTATGCTTTCAATTGTTAAAATTGCTTGAGTTTATGAGAATTTACTGAATAGAATTTTGATTTTGGCATTAGTACCAAATCAGTTTTTGAACCTTGTTTTAAGAATTGAGTTATTTATGAGCTTGACCATACTATGTGTTTTCCTTCGGATGAACTGAATTTTTTGTAAAGAATTAAACTTTGAATTGAGAATGTATTATTATGTCATATTGTCGGAAATCTGAATTCTTACAATGAATGGTCTGATACAAAAAAATTTGGTTGAAATGATCCCTTGATGGGCTTAAGTTGAGGAAAAATGTGATCTATTCATGTTGTTAGTGAGTTATAATCATCTGTCGGGTTTTGATGCAAGTAACGAGTTGAAAAGAAATCAATTATGCAAAGGTTTAGTTTTGATTTTAAAAGGTTGAATTGGACTAATGGAAGAACCTATATAAAGGCAGTCCTATCAATGCAAGGTCATTATTTGAGTGTTGTGGAAATGGGTATTAATACCTTGTTTTTATTGTTCGAAATGATTCTTGAGGATGAGACTATGGAATTCAAGCATTATCGGAGGTCGAACAAGGTTATGGTGAATAGTCATTATTATTGAAAAAAGAAAAAAAGGTACACATTGTCCCACCACCTTTGAACTAAAATTTTGGCGTTTCATATGATTTTGTGAATCATATACTTACTACATGAGTTTTATGTCAATTGAGTTTATTGTGTTATTGGTATTATGAAGGTGAAATTGTTGAAAGTGTTTTGAGTATTTCAAAGTTTGATTGAAAATACGAACTTGTGAGTAGTATTTATATTTCCCTTTGCTAAGTTTTAATCTCTGGATACGTTTGTGAAAATCTTATGAATAATGATTTTATGTTTTAGTATCATTGGTAGACAAATATTACGAGCAAATTATGGTTACTTAATCTATCCATGACGTACTAAGCCCATTTTGTCTCTGAAAGCCGATAGTATAAAGTGTTATGGGCACATGTTTTGATATATGGGAGTGTGTATAGCCATTCGCCCAAAAGTATTGAAACAAGGGTTCACAATACATTTATCAATGTAATTTCGAGTATGATATTATGAATTGAGTGGTTTGGTATGTTTTTGCAAGAAGGGGAAGAGGTCTAGTTCAAAAGAATTGATGAGCTTATAGAAACTAATTATGTTTCCGTTGAAATTCGTCTATATGTAGTTCCAAGATGCATAAATGTACCAAAAGTTTCAGTTAAGAAATGGTATTGAGAATCCAAGTGTATTGAAATGGTCAAGTGTTTCGAGATTCAAGTTATATAAATTCCAAGATATGTACAGGATACAAAGATTTTAAATATATTAGCCATCAACCTTGAGGAATATGGACTTGACTTTTTGAAGATATGAGTTAAAGATCTGACTATAATACAAGATTTTCGAGAACTATCTTATTATGAGTTTTGCGTGCTTGGATTACTTGGGTGATGAAAAGTTCAAGGTTAGAGATTTAAAAAGTGAACTATTGTTTGGAGATGTTATATATAATACAACTTATGACTAGTGGAAGATTTAGCTATATGATGAATTTATGATAATTACTGGAGTTGGCCATAAACTCTTTGGGATATTAGATGGATTGTAAGTTGATAAGTTATAGAGTAAGCTCTCTCGGTTCTCGTTTTTGTGAAAAAGAGAACTTTGGTAACGAAGATATAAAGTTATTTCTGTTTTGACTTTCTGAGTAGTAAGCTACGTTTTGAGTTTCAATTATAATAAGTTTGGACCATATTTTCTTTAAAGTCCGTATTTGATTGAGCTTAGCAAATGTAATTTTGAAAGGGATTGAATTATACTAAGTATTGGAAACTCAGATATACTGTGTTCTCAAACAATTTGAGTTTGTATATGAAATACCCAAAAGCGATTCTGTTACGAGATTTTGACGTAGCTGACTCGAGAATTATGAATTTGAGTTTTTGGAAAAATATTAAATTGAGAATTATGTATTGTGATTCTGTTTTTGTGAGGGGAAGAAGCTGCTAAAGCAGTGAGAACAACATTCGTAGAGCGGGTATTGCTCATTATGTGTTAGAGCGGGTATTGCTCCGTTATGTGGGGTCATGACCTAAAAGTCTTGCAAGCAGTACACAATGGAAGAGGGAGACGTCCCTTGTAAAAAGTTTAGAGAATTCGCCTGGAAGGCAACTCTATTCGTGTTCTTTTCCCTTGCGTAATATGATTTTCTGAAAGAAAATAGAATATGTATTTGATTATTCAAGTGATTTTATAGAATGTTATTTCTAACTTTACTTCTGAAGTAATATTTTACTCTCTCAAGTTTATGGAATTCATGTGCCGAGTGTGGTAGTGACTTACTAAGAAAATCGATACGAAACTATGAGAGGAGTTGGCTATGTTAGACGTATTTGGATATAAAGGTTATTATATGTGAAATACAGAAGCTGAAGATATTATTATGCCTTAGAATATGTCAGAGTTGATTTTGGGAGATTCAATTAGATTCTAGGGAATTCTTATGGTTCCTTCAATTGAATTATATACTACTTATTTTGTGAGATATTCGTATTATTATTATTTAAACAAGCAACTTTATAAATATGTTGAAATGTTTGTTATATAATTCTTTCGTTGTGTCTTTTCTGTATCTTGGTTTCAAATGTCTCGTAAGATAAACTTAAATCTATAAATATGTTTGAGCCACCAAAAGATTTTCTGGTTGGACAGTGTGTACTCGGTCCACCGATTTTGTTCTTGTAACCTGTCCTGGTGGGGGCAGAGTTCATTGTTAATAATTTTGCAGGTTAGTTGGCTCCAGAAGGAATTAATGTTCGTAAGTTGTGATAAGAGAGATGTCTAGTTCAACTCATGATGGAGATCATATTTTTGTTGAGAATCTTATGATATTTTATTGTAATTATTGGGAGAATTATTAGTGAAATTCATGAGGTTGTGTAAACTATTTTAAGTTGTTGTATTATGGGTCATATTCCAAAAGTCAAGATCGATACATGAGTTATACTCTGTTGTAGATGATTGCCTAATTCAGGTTTAATTAACAATAATCGTAATTTGTGAATGTTAAGTGTGGTTAGCTAGCGGCTCGGAAGTGCGGGCCGTTACAAAATTAATTAGAAAGATAAAAAAGATGAGAAAGGCACAACAAAAAGAAAACAAGTAAAAATTTAAAAATCCCCGATTTAGTGGGATAAATTGATAAAAAAATTAAAAAACCCAAATTTATTAGATGTAATTAGCAATTAATATAATTTTCCACATGTTTTCACACTCATCCCATGCGTATAAAGACTAGTAAATCGAATGTAACCTTGTGCCCATAAGTCATTCAACAATTTCAAGAGTAGAAGCCGAAAACTGGGCTTGTAACACCATGGAATTCCCTCCTAATTTTTCGTTTATTTTTCCCTTAGTTGATCTCTTTTCACTAAAAGTCGAGTATTTTATTCTAAATATAATTATATTGTATAAGTTATATTTTGTCAACCCATTTAAAAAAATATTTTATTTAGTATAAATTATTATTATTTATTTGAAATATTATTTATTTTTAGGGTAGTTAAATATACGCGTTAAGGTTACGTTCTATATTTTTATCGACTTCTCGCGCTTTTGGGCCGTTTAAGTAGCAAGAAGGGTCCGAAGTATTACATGTTATGCTGACAGAATTTCTATGAAATATTATGAGGGATTTTCAGATTTTTAAAAGGTTTGTAACCCCCTTGTAACCCCCCATTATAATCACCCTTAATATCCATAATCAAATACCATCAATTAGGCTATGATTTTTCCCTTTTAATACTCATTTTGGGGTGTTAAAGGCCGTGAAACTGCTGCCCCAATCCTTCCAAATCCTTCGGCCTTCCTTAGTGAGAAAAAAGAGTGTCTCTCTTCTTCATGATCTTCCACCATTGTTGCTCACCAAAAAAAAATTCACCATTTTTATTCACCCTTTCTCACATATAATACGTAATATATCTTCACTCTTATCTTGGGATTACTAAGCTCTTGTTGGAGTTGCTAGGAGGTGATCACTTGAAGGACGAACCGGCGCACGACGACGGGAACTAGACGACTTTGTTCACTCCTCCAGTTGGCCCAGGTAACTAATGGCGAACCTAGCACGACTAGAATCCATTTAGGATCTATCTAGTTTTAATACTTAAGTTGGGTTGGTATTGCTTATGAATTTGAGTGAGAATGATTCATGTTGTATGTTTGTTTTCATGAGTTTTTTTTTTGTGAATTCTATGGTAAATATGATGTTATAACCGTGAAGTATAAGTTATAGATGTTAAAAAGTAGCTAATTCATGTTCCTTGGATTCTTGTATGGTGAGTGATTTGTCGTGAGACTTAGGTGATTGTTAAGTATGGCATGAGGAAATTTTTATATTCATGAAGAATGGCACTGTCAACTTATGATTGATGTTTAGATGATTTTTGGTAGTGAAGAGTAATGTTGTTGTTGCCAAGTTACCACCCCTGCTGCTGTAGGCGGTTGTTCCCTTTTTTCTTTTCCCTTCTTTTGTCAATTGGTTTTGGAGATCATGTAACGGTGTCTGATTTTCTCTCCTTCTCTTGCCTTATGCTTACATAATACTACATACTAAGTATATATTACAATGGCTTTGCCTGTATGTTTCTTTGAGTTGTAGAGTAAATAGTAGAGTATATGTAACCTTTCTTTACGGTTATATATATTTGGCGTGTATCATAATAGTTCAGCTTTATATTAGAGAAGCCTAGTCAACTATACCCCTAGATTATAGCTATAATAGCAGCTTGTAAGCACTCATGACAGCAGTTTGTAATTCATACTTCTTCTTTTTTTTCTTTTTTTTTTGCTTAGTATGTATTAGATGGTTTATATGTGAGGTGTTATTCTTTGCTATGACTTTATTTATCTTTTTGTAATAGTATGCATATAAATGATAAAGTTGTGGTTTTTATTTAAAAAAGACGGTTATATTATATTGGGCAAATCTCTTAAGTTATTGTTGTCACTATATATATATATATATATATGTGTGTGTGTGTGTGTGTGTTTTAATTATTTTATGATGGTTTGCTTTGTTTGTATTAAACTGGGAGTAAAATAATGTTGTAGTTTTATAAATCAATATCTAAGTTGTCGACGTTACAATACTCGAGGGAGAATAATACTGTCTTTAGTACCATTTCGCCAAGAGTTATGTATCGGGGGTATTATAACTAACGTTGTAATTAATCTTGTACCCAAACTCAGACAACGAGAGTGTAGTGGTTGGAGTATTTGATTATATTGTGTATCCGGAGTATAATTATGTTTTAAAAAAGGTTTATTATTTTTTAGGTTGGGCGAAATGATTTTTGTTAATATTATTAGTACTATTACTTTAAGAAGAATAAATATTGTTGAATTGAGACTCTTGGATTTCAATCCTAGTTTCCGCTGATTTAGGTGTAAGGCCTGAAGGGCATCCTTATTATTTATATTTGATGAATAAATGTTGAATAAATTATAGTATTTATTTGTAGAAATATTTTATTGAGATTAAGATATCCGGTGGGATAGATGTAGTCCCCGGTGAAGAACATGCCAACCACCTAGGTTGCGATTTAGGGGTATTACCTGGGTTAATTGTTGTCATCCGAGAGGTTGGGAAGTACTGAGCTGGAAACCATCCTGCATCGGGAGTTTGGCCATTCTTAGACGCAGGCGGTAGGGAACGTAAGCCCATAGGCTGTCTGGATATTTCGATATGACAAACCTTAGAAGTGGGTTGCGATCCACTGCCGTTCTGTTCTTTCTCAAAACCTATTATATTATTTTGTTTAATTATTTTGGAGGCTTATGCTATGGATCTTGTATGCTTATCTGAAGTTCATTATTGTTGATTTACTTTATTTAAGCATGTTAAACTGTTAGTTGTTGTTTGGCTGTTGTTTGGTTCAGTTTGATGTTTTATGTTGATTGAGACTTATTTATTAATGCTTGATAACTCCTACGTGGATTCTAATTGAGCTGGGAGAGCTGTTAGTTACTCCTCACTGATTGTGGATGTTTGTTGATATATTTTGCAGGTTAATATGTTGTAGTATAGTTTTATGTCATGGGATATGAGAGAGAGGATGATGAGCTTAATTTGGAGGATTTTTTCTTATTTGTTATCTTGCTTTAACTATGGGATTTTGAGATCATGTTATCTCGTTATAGATACTTTTGGATTAATGTTCTTTGGGATTTATTTCAATGTTGTTTTATATTTTATTTGAACTTTAGAGTGACACTGTCCGTCTTGACGATATTTCCGCTATCGTCTACTACTTAATAAATCATTCTATTTTGTTTATTAATTGCTTGGGAATACATCAGAGAAAACGTTCCAAAAACTCTCTCTGAGTTGCTACATGTTTCATATGAAGTGTGTAGTCATGTAACTAGGATTACTAGTGTCTTAGGCTTCAAGAAAAGTACTTAGTGAGAGTTACTTGGGTAGGAAGAAAGCCCCGGGAATTATTTTTGTTAGAAGATGTGCTATATGTTTCTTACGTGTGATTTATTACCTAATACCTATTCTTTTTTTGTAGTATGCCTCCCACTCGTACACTTGATGCACGTAAGGAAGCGACTCGCCGGAGACGTCAGGCATTAGAAAATGCCATCATCTCTTTGGCGAACCGTGGTAATGCTCCTGCTGGTGGGCAGTCAGTTTTTGATAGGTTTGATCGTCATAGGCCGCCGACCTATGAGGGTGTTGCTGATCCTGTTATCTTAGAGAGTTGGCTCCGAGAGATGGAAAAATTGTTTGCAGCCACTGGATGTCCCGCTGCAGAAATGGTCCCTATAGGTACTTATTATCTGAAAATGGAGGCAGACAACTGGTGGAGCATGATTCGTGCAAGTTGCATGGCTTTACCAGATTTTGGTTGGGCGCAGTTCGTTGTTAAATTGAAGGAGAGGTTCTACCCAGACGAGCTTCGTTGGCAGAAACATGAGGAGTTCTTCTCATTATCTGAGGGGACTTTGAGCATTCAGGAGTACACGAACAAGTTTACTGAGTTGTCCCGTTTTTCTACTACTGTTGTACCTGCAGAGGCTGAGAGGGTGAAAAGGTACATAAAAAGAATGGATCCGAAGGTTAGGACCCATGTGTTGAGTTCAGGAGCCTCTACATTTCAGGGGGCATATGAGATCGCCTTGAGTATTCATGCTTCCATCAAGGAAGAAGAGGCTGATATGGTTGTCGCTGTAAAGAAGCCTGCTATGTCCTTCGTCCAAAGTCCGGCTAAAAGGCCGAGGTATGAGTCCAGTAGCCGTGGGGGCTATCAGCAGGATTATGGTTATCGGCAGGGTTAAGATGCGACTAAGTGTCGTCGGTGTGAGAAGGCGATTCATCCGGGCAAGAACTGCGATGGCACTACGATCACTTGCTACTATTGTAGAGAGGTTGGGCACAAGTCATTTCAGTGCCCTAAGAACCCGAGTGCTACATCATCTTCTACAGGTCCTAGTCAGCCAGTCGGTTCTTTTGTTCCTCCTAAGAACAAAATATATGTGATGACTCAGGCAGAGGCAGATGTTCATCCAGATGTGATTACTGGTACTTTTCTTATTAATAATGTGCCTGCTTATGTTTTAATTGATACTGGTGCCTCTGTGTCTGTTGTATCTAGTGCTTTTGTGAAAAAAGCTAATTTGACCTCTAGTTCCTCCGTGAGGTGTCTCATATCTCTTGCATCCGGGAGAGAGTTACCCTTGTTACGCTGAATACAAGAATGTGCCTATGGTTATTTTGGGAACCGATCTTCCACCGACCTTAAGGAGTTTGATCTGTCCGAGTTCGATGCAATTCGGGGTGTAGATTGGTTGTTCAAGTATCATGCTAGCATCCATTGTCGTGATCAGAAGATTTCGCTCTGTGGTCCCAAAGGTAATCGAATTTCCTATTCGGGAATTGTAGTGAAGAGGGGAGTGAAAATTGTATCTGCTTTAAAGATGAGAAGAATGCGACGGAAGGGAGATGAGGTGTTTTTGTGTATGGTGAAGGATCTAACTCTTGAAGAGCAACTTGAGGGTATTCCGGTAGTTCGTGAGTATCCGGACGTCTTTTCGGAAGAGCTACCAAGTATTCCTCTAGTAAGGGATGTTCAGTTTAGTATAGGTCTTGTTCCGGGTACCGCATCTATTTCTAAGGCTCCTCATAGAGTGGCGCCTCCTGAATTGCAAGAATTGAAAACTCAATTGCAATAGTTAATTGATAAGGGCTTTATAAGGCCTAGTGTCTCACCTTGGGGTGCTCCTGTCCTGTTTGTCAAGAAAAAGAATGGGAGTATGCGCTTGTGTATCGATTACCGTGAAATGAATAAGGTAACGATCAAGAACAAGTACCCGTTGCCTCGAATTGAAGATTTGCTCGATCAGTTGAAGGGTGCTAGAGTCTTCTCTAAAACTGATTCAAGGGCTGTTATCACTAGATTCCTGTGAAGAAGGAAGATATCCCTACGACTGCGTTTCGAACGACGTATGGGCATTATGAGTTCGAAGTAATGCCTTTTGGTCTCACGAATGCTCCTGTGGTGTTTATGGATCAAATGAACCGTTCATTCCATGAATATTTGGATTTTGTGTTGTTGTATTTATTGACCACATCTTGGTGTATTTTAAGGATGAGTGTGAGCATGAGAAGCATCTTAGGCTGATTTTGGATGTCCCGAGGAAGCAAAAATGGTTAGCCAAACCTGTCCAAATGTGAATTCTGGTTTAAAGAGGTTGCATTTCTTGGCCATGTGATTAGTAAAGAAGGGGTAAAAATTAATCCTTCCAAGATCAAGGTTGTGGTTGAATGGGAGAGTCTGAAGAATGTGTTCGAGGTCCGGAGTTTCCTAGGCCTTGCTGGTTACTATCGACATTTTGTCAAAGATTTCTCCAAAGTTGCTCAACCTTTGACCAAGTTGATGAGGAAGGAATGCAAGTTCTTGTGGTCCGAGGATTACGAAAAGGCTTTCTAAGCTTTGAATAAAAGTCTCACATCTGCTCCAGTTCTTACTTTACCGTCTGAAGGGGTAGAGTATGAGGTGTATAGTGGTGCGTCGAAAAATGGTCTGGGTTGTGTTTTGATGCAACAAGGTAAGGTCGTTGGTTATGAGGCAATTGAGGACTCATGATCTCGAGTTAGCAGCGGTGGTATTTGCACTCAAGATCTGGCGACATTACTTGTATGGTGTAAGGTGTATACCGATCATAAGAGTTTGAAGTACATCTTTATTCAAGCATGATCCGAACCTGAGGCAGTGTAGATGGTTGGAGCTTATTAAAGATTATGAGTTGACACTGGAGTACTAAGAGGGTAAGTCTAATAATGTGGCAGATGCTCTGACTCGAAAGACACAACACTCTCTTAATACTGCCATGATTTTGCCTAAGGATTTATGTGATGAGTGTCGAAAGCTTGATATTGAGGTGATGCCTCAAGGTTCCGTTAAGGCATTATTGGGCTCTATGAGTGTCGAGCCAGAGTTGTTCCAGGAATTGAGAAGCAAACAAAGAGATGACCCGAAGCTCGAGAAGATTCGTGAAGCAAAAAGGCAAGGTCGAGCTGAGATTTTGAGATTGGTGCTGATGGTAGTTTGAGGTTCATGGGACGCTGGTGTGTGCCTAATCTTGGGGATCTTAAGGGGAAGATTCTTGAGGAGGCTCACAACACTCCCTATTTTGTTCATCCTGGGGGTGATAAGCTTTACAAAGATCTCAAGGTTAATTTCTGGTGGCCTTGTATGAAAAAGGAGATTGCTCAATTTGTGGCCAAGTGTCTGGTTTATTGGAAAGTAAAGATTGAGCATCAAAGGACTGGTGGTTTGCTACAACCATTGCCTATTCCTGCATGGAATTTTGATTCTATCTCGATGGACTTTGTAATGGGCCTTCGGGAGCCGCTGGTGGCAAGAACGCATATGCGTGATCGTGGATCGTTTGACCACGGTGGGTCATTTCATTGCTTTGAAGAATACTTGGTCTATGGAGGAGTGGGTCGAGGCCTATGCTAGTGAGATTATCCGTCTGCATAGGGTTCCTATGGATATCGTTTCTGACCGTGATCTGAGGTTCTTATCCCATTTTTGGACTGCTTTGCAAGAAGCTTTTGGTACAAAGTTGAAGTTGAGTATAGCATTTCATGCTGCTACAGATGGCCAGACCGAGAGAACTATTCAGACTTAATTTAGAGGATATGCTTCGTGCTTGTGCCCTAGAATTTCAACAATCTTGGGTCAAGTCATTAAGTTTAGTAGAGTTCTCTTATAATAATAGCTATCATCATTCATATGGCTCCATACGAGGCTTTGTATGGGAGGAAGTGTCGTAGTCCTACATGTTGGAGCGACATTAGTGATTCCTTGGTTTTGGGGCCAGAGCTGATTCAAGATACTATGGAGCAAGTGAAGGTTATTCAGGCTAAAATGAAGGTTGCCCAAGATAGGCAGAAATCATATGCTGATCTTCGTCGTAAGCCTATTTCCTATGAGGTGGGTGATAAGGTCTTGCTAAAGGTATCTCCGATGAAGCGAGTGATGCATTTTGGTCATAAAGGCAAGCTAAGTCCTAAGCACGTAGGTTCCTATGAGATTCTTGAGAGAATAGGGGAAGTGGCTTATAGGTTGGCTTTGCCGCCGGATTTGTCAAGGGTTCATAACGTGTTCGATGTGTCGCAATTGCGAAGGTATCGTAGCGATCCTTCTCATGTCATTCCAGTTGAGTCGGTAGCTGTGGAACCGAACTTGACCTTTGAGGAGCGACTAGTCCGTATTCTTGACTGTCAGAACCGAGCGTTGAGAGAAAGGTCATTCCCTTAGTGAAGGTGCTTTGGAGGAGTCAGAAATTTGAATAAGCCACCTGGGAGAATGAGGAGTCGATGAGACTCAAGTATCTAGAGTTATTTCTTCCAGGTATTGCTTAATGTTTTCAATTTCGAGGACGAAACTTTCTTAAGGGGGAGTGATTGTAACACCATGGAATTCCCTCCTAATTTTTCGCGTTTATTTTTCCCTTAGTTGATCTCTTTTCACTAAAAGTCGAGTATCTTATTCTAAAAATAATTATATTGTATAAGTTATATTTTGTTAACCTGTTTAAAAAAATATATTTATTTATTATTATATTTATTTGAAATATTATTTATTTTTAGGGTAGTTAAATATACGCGTTAAGGCTATGTTATGTATTTTATCGGCGTTTGGACCGTTAAGTAGCAAGAAGGGTCCGAAGTATTACACGTTATGCTGGCAGAATTTCTATGAAATAGTATGAGGGATTTTCAGATTTTTAAGGGTTTGTAACCCCCTTGTAACCCCCAGTATAATCACCCTTAATACCCATAATCAAATACCATCAATTAGGCTATGATTTTTTCCTTTTTAATACTCATTTTGGGGTGTTAAAGGCTGTGAAACTGTTGCCCCAATCCTTCCAAATCCTTCGGCCTTCCTTAGTGTGAAAAAGAGTGTCTTTCTTCTTCATGATCTTCTACCATTGTTGCTCACCAAAAAAAACTCACCCTTTTTATTCACCCTTTTTCACATATAATACGTAATATATCATCACTCTTATTTTGGGATTACTAAGCTCTTGTTGGGGTTTTTAGGAGGTGATCACTTGGAGGACGAACCAGCCCACGACGACGGGAACTAGACGACTTTGCTTGACTCCTCCAATTGGCCGAGGTAACTAATGGCAAACCTAGCACGACTAGAATCCGTTTAGGATTTATGTAGTTTTAATACTTAACTTGGGTTGGTATTGCTTATGAATTTGAGTGAGAATGATTCATGTTGTATGTTTGTTTTCATGAGTTTTTTTTTTTTTGTGAATTCTATGGTAAATATGATGCTATAACCGTGAAGTATAAGTTACAGATGTTAAAAAGTAGCTAATTCATGTTCCTTGGATTCTTGTATGGTGAGTGATTTGTTGTGAGACTTAGGTGATTGTTAAGTATGGCATGAAGAAATTTCATATTCATGAAGAATGGCACTGTCAACTTATGATTGATGTTTAGATGATTTTTGGTAGTTAGAGTAATGTTGTTGTTGCCAAGTTACCACCCATGCTGCTGTAGGCGGTTTTTATTTTCTTTTCGCTTCTTTAGTCAACTGTTTTGGAGATCATGTAATGGTGTCTTATTTTCTCTCCTTCTCTTGCCTTATGCTTATATAATATTACATATACTAATTAAGTATATTAAAGTGGCTTTGCCTGTATGTTTCTTTGAGTTGTAGAGTAAATAGTAGAGTATATGTAACCTTTCTTTACGGTTATATTTGGCATATATCATAATAGTTCATCTTTATATTAGAGAAGGCTAGTCAACGATACTCCTAGATTATAGATATAATAGCAGCTTGTAAGCACTCATGACAGCAGTTTGTAATTCATGTGAGTAATATGAATCTCTACGTTGGTCTGGTGCTGCTATTTTCAACTTCTTCTTTTTTAGTTTTGCTTAGTATGTATTAGATGGTTTATATGTGAGGTGTTATTCTTTGTTATGACTTTATTTATCTTATTGTAATAGTATGCATATAAATGATAAAGTTGTGGTTTTTATTTTAAAATGATGGTTATATTATAATGGGCAAATGGCATCCTAGTTTCTGCTGATTTAGGTGTAAGGGCTGAATGGCATCCTTATTATTTATATTTGATGAATAAATGTTGAATAAATTATAGTATTTATTTGTAGAAATATTTTATTGAGATTAAGATATCCGGTGGGATAGATGTAGTTCTCGGTGAAGAACATCCCAACCACCTAGGTTGCGATTTAGGGGTATTACCTGAGTTAATTGTTGTCGTCCGAGAGGTTGGGAAGTTTTGAGCTGGGTACTATATATCCTTCATCGGGAGTTTGGCCATTCTTAGACACAGGTGGTAGGGAATGTAAGTCCATAGGCTGTCTGGAGATTTCGATCTGACAAACCTTAGAAGTGGGTTGCGATCCACTGCCGTTCTGTTCTTTTTCAAAACCTATTATATTATTTTGTTTAATTATTTTGGAGGCTTATGTTATTGACCTGGTATGCTTATCTTAAGTTCATTATTGTTGATTTACTTAATTTGAGCATGTTAAACTGTTAGTTGTTGTTTGGCTGTTGTTTGGTTCAGTTTGATATTTTATGGTGATTGAGACTTATTTATTAATGCTTGATAACTCCTACGTGGATCCTAATTGAGCTGGGAGAGCTGTTAGTTACTCCCCACTTATTGTGGATGTTTGTTGATATATTTTACAGGTTAATAAGTTGAAGTATAGTTTTATGTCATGCGATATGAGTGAGAGGATGATGAGCTTAATTAGGAGGATTTTTTCTTATTTGTTATCTTGCTTTAACTATGGGACTTTGAGATCATGTTATCTCGTTATAGATACTTTTGGATTAATGTTCTTTGGGATTTATTTCGATGTTGTTTTAGATTTTATTTGAACTTTAGAGTGGCACTGTCCGTCTTGATGATATTTTCGCTATCGTCTACTTCTTAAAAAATCTTTCTATTTGATTATTCATTTCTTGTGAATGGATGGAGTGTTACAGGGCTACACTTTGCTTGTGAGTAAGAGAGGTTGGTATTACATCTCAGACATAACAGGCATATTAAAAATATCCATCCTCAATGATGCAACCAGATAACACACTTCATTCGACTAAAGGAGTAGAACTAGTGGAAAAAGAAGTTTCTACACATTTACCTTTAGATGCGTGCGGAAGTCTGGCTGGCCGGTGCCCCTTTTTCACTTGGTTCCCCTAGTAGAACCAACAGACTGTTCCTTTGAGATCTCCTTTGTTTCCCTTTTCACAGTAGATCTGGTAACCCTTCTTCCCCTTGCAAGAGTAGAGATAGTGCGAGAACCCTCTTTATGACTAGTAACAACCAAATCTTCGTCATCTTTTTATTTCTTCTCAAATGGCACCTCCATAGGCAGATCTTTGATAAGTGTGTTTCTAACGCACTTTACAAACTCTTTTTAGCTTATTTTTATCATCTTTCTCCCCTTTCTTCCCTCTTTCTTCTCCCTTTCCCCTTCTATTTTCATTCACTTGATCATTCTTGATCATAGTGACATTTTACTAGATTTCAGTCATTTTTTTACCGATTTTCTAGCACAATTGCTTTCACTATGTTTTACCATGTTCTTAACGTAGGTGGGATAATCTAAGATGACTACAATTTTAAGCGCCGGCAAAGAAAGCTATGAAAATGGAGAACACATTGACAAATGGTGCAATCGCACTATGCCCCTGTCCGCTCGCACAAAGGAGCACATAACACAATAAAATCTTGTATGAGGAACTTCAAATGGACATAACTTCCAGACCAAAAATCGGATGAAGGTAATTGTAGTTGGACAGGAAAGATAGTTTCGATAGCTTTCCAACAACTGGTCATAAGCTTTATTTAGATCTAAAACGAAGGAGTTACGCGCGTTTTAAGTTCAAGTGTCCGACCAGACACTAGTAGAATAATTGCTTATTGCTGCGGTGGTATTGCTGCGGTTTTACCCATACGCAGCAATATATCAAGTAAAAAGAAAAGGTAAAATATAAAATAAAGATATTGCTGCGGTTTCGCCAAAAACCGCCAAGCAATATGGTTTCAACGGGAAATTTTTGAAAAAAGTTGACTTTTTGACCAGATATATTGCTGCGGTTTTGGCCAAAACCGCAGCAATATATTTAAATAATATTAAAAAAATATATTTTAATATATTGCTGCGGTTTTTACAAAAAACCGCAGCAATATGGTTTCAACGGGAATTTTTTGAAAAGACCAGACATATTGCTGCGGTTTTTTGTAGAAACCGCAGCAATATATTTAAATAATATTAAAAAAATATATATTTTAATATATTGCTGCGGTTTTTACAAAAAATCGCAGCAATATCCTCATTTAATTCATATAAAAGGCGCTAGGGTTTGGGACACTCGCGTTTCAGCCTTCTATTCATTTCAGCCGTTTTCTCCTTTCTCTCTCCTCCTTCAGATCTGCTCTCACTCCTCCTCCATCATCCCACTGATTCTCTCTCTCACTCACGCCTCCCTTTCACTCACACCGCCCTCAGTCGTCGCCGGTCCTCACTCGTCGCCGGTCCCCTCACACTTCGCCGGTCCTCGCCAAGATCGTCGGCCGATTCACAAGGAAGCTTCCGTTGTACAAACGTCCAACCCCAACAACACTTGTCTGCGGTTTCACTCTTTTCAACTCCTCCCGCTCGCCACCTCCTCTCTGCTTTCTTTAATACTCAAATTGTCTCTCCTACTCCGATGCTTTTTCCGGCAATTTATCGTAGAATCTAGGGTTTTTCTCTCTCCTCTTCCGGCGAAAATGGCGGCGTCGAAACGCCAGTTGAAGGCAATGCTTCGCAAAAACTGGCTCCTCAAAATTCGTCATCCTTACGTTACTTTTGCTGAGGTTTTGATTCTTCCCCTTTTTTTTCTGTTATTTGAATTTCAGTGGAAGTTATGTTCTCTGATTTTTGTTTAATTGTTTTTTGCTGTTCTGTTTTTGGTGGTATAGTTGAGTGTTTTGTTTTTGAGTGTATGAGAAGTTTGATCATCTTCATTTTTATTTATATAATATTTTCATTTTGCGTGAATTTGTGGTTAGAAGGTTGAGTGTTGGTGTCTGTGGTTCATTTTAGAGTGATCGTACTTCATAGTAGGGGAATGAATGAAATTATACCCAAAAAAATCAGATTTAACTTCGAGATTTCGTTGTTCGATCTCCGGTCTCGTTCGCCGCCTCTGACGAGTTTGGCGGTGGTCATCCATGGTTGTTCCTCGTGATCACACGTAGTACAGGACAGCCTGCACATAGCTCTGATCATCTTGTAGTGTTCGGCATCGTCGAAAAAGGCTTGAGTATCCTCATGATACCAATAAGAATCCACTTTTCCCTCTTTTACTTCCGACGGAAAGGTGGAAAAGTCATTCACCATTTTCGTATAATCCCCAAGTGCCTTTGGAAATCAAGAAGTCACAAATTCACAATAAGATGAATAAAGATGAAGATGAGGTAGTCGGTATGTTGCAATATATCACATTGAATTAGTGATTTTGTTTACAATATATCAGGCCAATATGTTGCCAATTTTCGTGTGTGTTGCAGCAATTTAGTGAGTTTGTAGATCTGTTTTTTTTTCGATTTTTTTTTTGGGCTGAAGTTAAATCTGATTTTTTTTTTAGGTTAGTGTTATTGGTAGATGCCATAGATGTATTAGTCAGATTTTTTTTTGGTTAGTGTTATAGGTAGATTTGTTAGTCAAATTTTGTTATAAGTTATGTAAGAATATGGTTCTATATAATATATGAGTGTAATGATGTAAGTTTGTGTTTTAGTTAAGTGTTTTTTTGGCACTCTTTCTCATTGTATATGAATATCGGAATTTTTTTTTTTTTTTTAGCTTCAGTACCTATTGCTGCGGTTTTGGGTAAAAACCGCAACAATAGGCTTTAATTTTTTAATAAAAAATACATATTGCTGCGGTTTCTGAGACAAACCGCAGCAATATGTATTTTTTATTATAAAAAAAAAAAGTATATTGCTGCGGTTTGTCTAAGAAACCGCAGCAATATACTG
Organism: Beta lomatogona; assembly: GCA_947646795.1. NCBI lineage: Eukaryota > Viridiplantae > Streptophyta > Magnoliopsida > Caryophyllales > Amaranthaceae > Beta > Beta lomatogona. The sequence continues at coordinate 209,684 of CANSNZ010001114.1, forward strand.
TTTTTTTATAATAAAAAATAAATATATTGATGCGGTTTGTCATAGAAACCGCAGCAATATGGTTTATTTAAATAATGAAATAATGTATATATTGCTGCGGTTTTGCCCAGAAACCGCAGCAATGTGTTTTAATATTGCTGCGGTTTAAAACCGCAGCAATAGTTTAATTACCTATTGCTGCGCCCTTAATTGTTGCGCGGTCAAAACTGCCGCAATAGGCCACTTAATGACCGCAGCAATAACATTTATTCTACTAGTGACGCAGAGCAGCAGGGTGCGACCGAACCCAGCTAATGAGGTGCGCCCGCACCTTTTGACGGATTGTTGCACTTCGAGACTAGTGTGTTTGGTGCGCCCGCACTATTGATGTTCCGTCAAAATTTGTAAGGCCTCGTGCCTAACTAAAACATTAGTTGGGTTTCATTTTCGAACTATGCTTTATTCTAGTGATTAGAGAACTTATTGGGGTTCCTATTAGAGAGAAAAACTCATTAGTTTTGTCTTAGATTTCGGATTTAGAGACTCAAGTTTGTTGATTTCTACACATTCAAGGTACTTTTTATCAATTTAATTGCAAATTTTCAGTTTTTATTGATCTTTTTCATTGTTGTTCTCTATTCCTCCATAGTTATAGATCTTAGAGTTTATAGTTTCTTCATTTCTTATCTTTATTATATTAATCATCTATTAATCATGTTTAGCCCTAGACTAGTCATCAATTTCAGATTTTTGTGCTTAGATTCCATGATTAGTGAGTAGTCCCCTATCTAGGGTGGGGTGAAAGTATGAATTAAGGTTTTTATTGATTGTTAATGTAAATTGTGATGATCTAATGATGATTATGCACTGATCTTGGTGTTTTGAGAACTTAGGATAGATATTGATCACATTTATGCTTTGGTATTTTGATTACTAATTTTCTTAATCGAATTTTGAACTCGTTTATTGTCCCCATGAATCAACTTAATTTCTAGGCCAAGATATTGGGTAGAAATTAAGGGGGTCCTTTTATTAGGGGTTTTCCGCACTTATTGAATCTCTTAATTGATTAACTAAACACCATTCGAGAGAGGATTTAGTTGATTGATTAAGCGATGATTCTTGAGGACCATTCGAAAGAGGACTTGCGTGTTTTAGAGGAAAACTAAACCTTGCATAATTGTCGCATTTGAATCACAATTGCATTCATGATCGGTGTTCCGCTTTGATTCATACTAGTAGCCTAAACGGTAGTGTTTTGTCATTGATATTTTAATCTCTTATTTTATTTGCTAGTTTGTTCGATCTTAGTTAGTTGATAGTTGTCACAAACCTTTCTAAAACCTCCAAAAACCCCTTCAATAATTAGGCAATTTAAACTTGTTAGACTTTGGTTAATCCCATTTTCCCTGTGGATCGATCCTTGACTTGCCTTTACTATCTTCTTAGTAATTGTTTCTTAGATGTTATAAATATTGTTTGAAAAGTGATTTTTGGTGCCTTAACGACACACTAAAAACCTCTTATCAATCTTCCAACACTTTCTCAATAGAACCAGTAGTAGAGTCTTTTTGATGTTTCCCCTCAGGAGCAGCACCACCCTTATCATCAAGGAAAAGGTTAGGTGGAGGATGAAGTTGGAGGTTTGGTGGCTGATGGAGTCGGAGTAGGTTCTTATTGAGGAGGTTTTGTGGGAGATGAGGTGACGAATGTGGGTGGTTGAGGTGGTGGTGGCTGATCTTATGGTGGAAGAGGTTGATTTTGAGGAGTTGTAGTGGTTTGGGTTTGAGTGGTGGAGGTGGGATTTCGGAAATAGTGGTGGAAGAAAGTAGTTTTCCAGTTTCAACTCCGGCAACTGGTTTCGTTGGATCGAGAAGGAGGCAACTCGGAGAAACCCTTAGACTTTCCCCCTTTCTTTCTTGAACCTGTGGTTGCTTTCTTTCCCATAACTGGCCCTCTTTTGAACTTTCAACTTCGAAAAATTCGCCTTAGAGAGGGAAAGACAAAGAGATAGAATAAGAGAGAATCTTTATCACTTGAAGTGATTACAGTTGAGATTTTAGAGGACATGTTTGAAAATTTGAAAGTAATAATAACTTCTCATAATTACTTCAATCGCCGAAAATAAAGGCATGTACATGATGTGTACAAAGGGCGTGCCTTTGCTAAAAAGGAAAATAAAAAGAAGGCAAAATGGGGTTTTTTTCGTGTTCTTCGATGCGTGTCTCTTGATTTATGCTACAATGCGGACCATTTTTATTTTTCAAAAGTCCACACATTTCACCGAGAACGATTATATTTGTTATGGTTATGACTTGTGAGCGTCGCCGTCTCTTTCTTCCTGGTATATTTCATTTATCAGCTCTACAAAATTGATTGTTTTGCCACGTCTGCAACCTCGTGCGCATAGAAAAAAATAGATGCTGTTGAAATGTGATCTAACTTCTAAGGCTGTAATTAGATTAAAGATGATTTAGTTTTTGTATCTATTGCTATCAGTATCAATGAAAATTTATGATTAACATGGCGTGGTTTGATTTTTGAGGTTTTGATCTTAATTACTCCTTGTTTATTTAAAATATTATGGGAGCCCCATGAATGATATTTCTCTTCTAGATAGGGTTCGTTACCAATGTATATAAAGGGTATAAAGTTTAGAATTTTAGTGATAAGATTGATAATTAAGGCTTCTTGATTGATTTATATTTAAGGTTTATGAAGCCCCTTTAATTTTAGAGATTTTAAAGGCCTAAGGGATAACCTACAAATTGGGGCCTTAATTAGGTTCAAGTTTTTTGAAGAATACATTGACCCTATGGGGCTCAACTATGAGCGATTCTCTTTAATAGGTCTCAACTATTAATAATCCAGTGGCAGACCCCAATGTTGTTGGAATCGCGATCTGGATTGTAGGATCTCACGATCCTACGATCCAAATTTTTCAAAACGATCCTACGATTAAGCAGGATCGTGTAGGATTGTTAGAATCGGTAGGATCGCACGATCCCAGGCGATTACCCACTCTTAAGTTTTGTTAAACCTGCCACACTTAAAGGGCAAAGCCCAGATTATAATAAAAAGCCCAGCGAATACCCTACCTCTTCTACTGCATCTTTTCCCGTCTCCACTCTCCTCTAAATCATCTTCTCCAGTTTCCATTCTCCTCTAAGACCAGCGAATTCAAGCTCGAACAATTGAACTCAAGCTTAAACAATCAAACTCAAGCTCCAGCGAATTCAAGCTCCAATTTTCCTCGACAAAATTCAAGCTCCTACTTTGTTTCGAATTTCAGCAGATTCATCCTCCTTTGTTTCGAATTTCAGGTAAATTTTCTTTTTATTCTGGCGATTTTTTGTCTGATCTAGACCCACCATTTAGGCTCATTTTTAAATCTATGTTAAGGTTTCTACCTGAAATAAGTCGTTTTGTTAATTTAATTATAGGGTCTTAATTCAATATATAAAGTTTGGAACATTTTTTGTGTGTTTCAGATTTAGGGTTTTGAAGTGGAGTGGATTTTGAGATTTTAATGGGGTACCATTGTAAAAAACCGTGACATGTGAGTGGGAAAATTGGCTTCGGTGCCTGTTAGTACCTGTGCTACTGAATTTAAGAGGTATCTGTTACATAACATCAGTTCATTATAGAAATTTAATTCACGAGTTGTTAATGTACTTATTTGTGTTACTAGTTTATGTTCTTTTACAATTTAACATGTTAGTTCGGAAAGTTTACACCTTTAGCTCGAAAATTGGCACTGGAGGTTCTTCTTTGGGTGGGAGTGTGGGGTTTGGTTTGTGTAACCTGTAAGAACAGAACAGTGTGCGGCCTGTTAGTTATCTAGTTACACTTATGTTATGACCCAAAAATTAAGCTTGCTTTTCGAAGATTATTATGGTGTAATTATTGTGCTGTTGTGCGATCTGGTGGCATTTTTAGGCTAAAACATCACTTAGCTGGTACTCACTCTAATGTTGAACTGTTGAAGCTTGCTTTCAAGCCCCTGATGAAGTTAAAGAAAAAATTACAGCCTATTTACATAAATGTGAGCAAGAAAAAATTAGAGCCTATTTATCTTATGTGATTAAATGTGTTTTTTTTTGCCATTGTTTTTAGTAGAAAGACATGTACTAGTCACATATGATCATTTTGATGGTTCAATTTCTCAAATTTGTAGGATCTTACGATCCTACGATTCGATCCTACCGATTCGATACTACCCTTCTCACCGATCCAAAGTGGGATCCCGATCCTGACAACATTGGCAGACCAAACTATTGCATGACTCATTTTTGCATGAGCCTAACAAATCATTTAACCTGCTACCTCAGGTTAACACACTAGTAGAATAAATGCTTATTGCTGCGGTCATTAAGTGGCCTATTGCAGCGGTTTTGGCCGCGTAGCAATTAAGGGCGCAGCAATAGGTAAACATACCTATTGCTGCGGTTTTTAACCGCAGCAATACAAGAATCTATTGCTGCGGTTCTTACCCAAAACCGCAGCAATATGTATTTTTTTCAATAAAAAAATGAAACCTATTGCTGCTGTTTTTGGTAGGAACAACAGCAATAGGTATTTTATTTAATAAAAAAATGAAACCTATTGCTGCTGTTTTTGATAGGAACAGCAGCAATAGGTATCAGTGGAGTTTTTTTTTTTGCTAGTTAGAAAGGAAAATGAATGGTGAAATTTTGTTTTTTGTTCACTTAGTCATCAAATTTGAAAGAAAAAAGAATACTGACAAAGAATATTGTACAAACGCATATCGGATACACAAAATCCAACATATACAAAAAGAAAAAGAGATATAAAACAAAAAACAAAAATAACGAAGAACAAAACATCACAAAAAAAGTAAAAAAAAAAAAACAATTCGAAGAACAAAACATCGCAATCCAGTCGATATAAAACATCACAAAAAAAAATGTAAAATTCGACATCACAAACTCATCCATCAAACTCATCATACCAAAAAAAAATCGCAAAAAAAAAAAACAAATCCTAAATAAAAAAGAAATAAAAACAAAAGAAAAAAAACCACCAGCGGCGGCAGTTAAGGGCGGCGAAGCGAGCAAAATTCACCGGATCTTCGAGATCTTGGCAAAGGCGAGCGAAATTCACCGGATCTTCGATCTGAACGGCCGACGAAGACAACGAAGAACATAAACGAAAATTTGAGGAGCGAAGACGACGAAGGAGTTTTCGAGTCTTCGAATCTGGGAGCGAAGACGACGAACGAGTTTTCGAGTCTTCAGATCTGGACGAAGATGACGAAGGAGTTTTCTGCGAATTCACGTTCGAGCCTTCGAATTTGAGGAAGACGATTTGAGGAGAGAGGAAGACGTTCGAGACTTCGAATTTGAGGAAGACGATTTGAGGAGAGAGGAAGACGTTCGAGCCTTCTAATTTGAGGAAGACGATTTGAGCCTTCGAAGCGGATGAACGAAGATTTGAGGAGCGGATGAACGAGCCTTGTCAGAACATTTGAGGAGAGAGGAAGACGAGCGGATGGAGAGTAGGAGAGAGGGAGAGAAAAGGGAAGGAATGAAGAGCAACCCTAGTTGGGCGCCTTGTTTTATTAAATCTAGACGTCTATTCTTTGCGGTTTTTTTAAGGAACCGAGACAATAGATTTAAATTTTATTAAAAAAATAATAATATTATTTTTTAATAGTATTTTCAATATATTGCTGTGGTTATTGTCAGAAACCGCAGCAATATGTCTGGTCAAATAGTCAACTCTTTTTCAAAAAAAATTCCATTGAAACCATATTGCTGCGGTTTTTGGCTGAAACCGCAGCAATATCGTTATTTTATATTTTACCTTTTCTTTTAACGTGATATATTGCTGCGTATGGGTAAAACCGCAGCAATACCACCGCAGCAATAAGTAATTATTCTACTAGTGTAATGAAGTCACGTGACTTTAAATCCACCCCTACCCATTTTTTTAGCTAGCTAGCTTGTCCCTCTTCTTCCTCTAGCCCTCTCATCTTTCCTTTACCCAGAAATCTACACCAACCCATTCCCTCATATCTCCAGCCCAAATATCTCTACTGCAAAAAGTATTCAAATTCAATACAGAACCACGCACCAAATAACAACAACAAGGAGCAGTGGCGGCAAGCAAAACCAGTAGAACTGCAATAGTAAGAAAACCCAACAAGGTCGACAATTACTCAAGACGACGGTACTGGTGGCAAACGATAACAACCACCAAACCAGCTGCAACACCAAGTCATGGTGGCAGCGCCCATGAACAGATCGAAGAGATGGTATGGAGCTTAAGTTCGGGCTCGGGCTTGGGCTACTTTTTTGTGTAACCCCCCGAAAATTCATAACCTTAATTAATCACAATTACTTATAATTGGCTGCAGAAATTGAACTTAAACATGTGGGTTATGGGCCCACTAATACAATAATAATAACCCTAAACAACCTTGAAGAATATATAATATCATAAAACTTACCAATAACAGCCACAATAATATCCACAATAATCATCCTTCTAGCCCCCAGAATGCATAATACACTAAACAACATCAATCTACATAATTAGTCTTGATCCTTCTCTTGCTATACTTCCCACTTGAGCTAACAATTCTTAAGCAATAAAGACATTCCTAAAATATCATATAGCTCTTAATATTTATGATGACAGATATCTCCTAACATTCATTACCAAAATACCTTTATAGCGGTGTTGCAATTTCCTAATCATACCTAAAATAGGAAAGCAAAACGTTATGAGCCGAGGCACAGTAACAAACTACTCCACTAACATAAGTTCATTTCAATTTATTTTAGTTGCATACAGGGGGAAAGAATAATTCAAACATTTATAGAAAACAACTTTCATTCGAGCTTCACTTAATAATCCATGGTTCCATTTACTCCGGTTGTTGTACATCGGTAAGTCTTTGGGATGTCTCCCGGTATGTGTATGCACCACTGTGCAAGGGCCTGGGCCCCAGGCATTACCCTATACCAGTAAACAGTAGTGGGCCAGTGCCCCAGTAAACAGTAAAGGGTAAATGCCCCAGTAAAAAGTACGGTAAGTGCACGACCTTCCGTCAGTCAGTGGATACAACCAACAAGTTCTTTCCTTGTAATTTATCATGTTACATTTCTTTTACTTGAACGGTGACCGAGTATACTTCGATGGCGAGTAACTTTCAGTATTTCATTAATATCTCAAAAACAATATCATTTTCAATGATCAGTGATTATCATATGTCATCTTATTCAATCATATGAATCTCAGAATACTTAATGAAAACATGTATAAATAATAATCCCACAACTCAAAAACACATGTTCATAAATAATTATCATTTAAGTAGCATATATTATAATTTCATAAAACACATTTAAAGGGAATTGCGGGTACTAACAGTAGTTGTTACCTCGGTTGCAGTATAATAACCCGCTCTTATGTCCTTGTGGTCGTCCTTACTTAGCTCCGAGGAGCTATTTTTTTAAAGTTTGAAAACGAGCATTTCATAATAAGTTAGTAACTAATTGGAATGTATCATTAGTGCTATTTAAGTATGGTTTATAGGTTAGAAAAATTATTCATAATAGTTACAATAAGATTTCACTTATTTAACGTATATGTGGCGAATCTTTTATACTTAACATTTAAATACTATAATATTTATACGCAACCTTTTTATACTCATCTCTTGCCAAACCTTAGCTATTCCTTAGAAATCACAATAAGAGTATTATCCATAATTTAGTCATGTTTTCATATTAAAAGCTTAGAATCAACAACTAAACTTATTTAAATGAGCTAGTTATTAAGTTATGACTTTTAAACTAGTTTAGAAATATATGTTAAACATGTTTTAACTTAAATAATCTAAAACTTGGTAAGCTATATTTTATAAGTGATTTATTAAACCAATTAGAAATATATATTAATATTAAGGTTACATAGAAGTATGTCCTGAATACTCAATTTAGAACCTATGTGAATTTAAGTATGTAGAATTAACAACCATAATCATTTTAAGTTGCCATAATATAAGTCATGAAAAATCATAAATATAAACATCTAATAACCTTTATATATAATCCCACTTTGAGAATTCAAAAGATAATTTTATTCAAAAGATTTTAGGAAATCGTTTAGATAAAGATATTTGAAAACATTTTGGAGAAAGATGATTTTTTTTATAATAGATTTTTTATTAATAAAACTAATTAATATAATTAATTAATTCTGTTAATTTAAATGGGCTAGAACATGGTTTTAAGAAATAGGGATTTTATAAAACTATTTTTAAAAGGTTTTCGAAGATGGGCTATTTTAAAACTATTTTTAAAACATTTTTAAAAGGTGAGCTTAGTAAAACTATTTATAAAAAGGTTTTCAAAAATGGGTTAGTAAAAAAGTTAGAATATGGATTAAAACATCTTATTTTAGGCTCGTTCTTTGTTCCTTTCTCGATCCAGACCAATTAGAACGGGCTAACTAGAGAGAATTTCCCTTTCAAAAATAGGTTAGTAAAAAGGTTAGAATATGGATTGAAACATTTTACTTTAGGGTCGTTCTTTGTTCCTTCCTCGATCCGGACCAATTAGAGTGGGCTATTAGTCGTCATAGGTTACTCAAATGGGGAGATACGATTTTGTGTCTACAGTTGCCAAACTTGATTCCTATTTTCTCTTTTGCAGTTTTGAACATTATACCCAAGTATCTACATGTAGAACAAAAGATAGGCTTCTAATCATAAATAACTTTTACTTCAACATCTACACCTCTCTCATTTTCAAACACAATGGTATCGCGGCTGTTGACTAATCTCCACCTCTATGAGCACTCTTGCATATTGAAGACGTTCAATCTTCAACGTAGCGAAATTCACATTCAAATACTTCCTGGCCGACAATTTTGGTTAAGAGCCCTTGCCCTAATATTTGAAATCAACAGGAAGTTGAATCCAAATTGGAACCGACCTCATCTCATCTCGTTTCATATCCATATTATAGTCCCAAGCCTTCACCCCCATTGACTTCCCATCAAAGAAAGGATGACCACTTACCACCTTGTCCAACTTTTCCATAGTAGTGAAGCAAACTATGAAAATTCCCTTCTCCACCATAGCCACTTTATCAACCCATAATGATCTCCATATGCGTCTTACAAAACCTTACATTGCCTGAATTGGAGGATTAGCCCCCAAAACATAACATACAATGGACGAATTCCATAATTCAATCTCATCTTGAATGTCATCTAGCACAATTATAGGTTTATCATGTTTTAAATTAATTTCAGCATTCAATTCGTTCTGCTGATTTTTATCTACCCCAATAGCATCATCAAATTGTTGTAAAATCGGGATAGGATTACCTGACATTAGCCTTTGTGGTGCCGATCGATTCCAAGAACTATGAATGTGAGACATCCACATCTGAAAACGTCTTACGCAATTCTAATAGTTGCTTCAATTGAATAATCCAATCCTGAGGAGTAAGAATCTCTCCTAATTCGTAATCCCCAAATTCCAGAGCTTCAATGCCCATTACTTAATTCATCAATCGAACGCGTTTTGAGAGCTTGAGAGTCCGCTGATGGACCCTTTGGCTTATTAATCTGTTTCTTCGGTGAACATTGACTATAGATTACGTCGGATTGAACCTCTTCTACCCACCCTTCCTTCCTGCCATGGCGATATAGTATTTCTACGCTAAGAGAAAGAGAGCGGTGTATTAACATTTCTTTGTTGAAAAATACACGCGACTACTACATAATATACTACGGACGTGTCAAAAGTGACACGAGACATGTTGGCATGTAACAGTCAAATTCTTGACTCAGCTTTCGAACAACTATCACTTTTGATCGGGAGCTTTGTTTCGCACATGTAATTTGTTGTTGTATAATTTTTTCAAAACCACTAGCTTTCCATTACTCATTGTACATATATAAGTAGCGAAGGATCCTAACTTATTTCAGTTGATTCATTCCACAAAAATCATCAAAATCACTCCTCATTTTCTCTCCTCTTCATTCACGCCATTGCTGCGTGAAGCAAGGCTGTTGTTTTGCAGTTTGTTTCACTTGGATTCTTGCTTAGAAACTTGCATGCAATTCTTGTCCTAGGCTCCTCAAGATTTTCTCCTTACTGGGCAAGTATTAGTTTTAAGTTATCACATCAATAGCATCAATGAAAAGCAAGAAAGGTAAGATGTGGCTGAATTGTAGCACTTATGAGGTTTGGTAGATTGTAAACTTGATTACTTTGGGTTCATTGCTGAAATTAAGTTATGGATGTTGTATTTAAGGTCTTAGAAGGTTGCAGGAGGAGATCTAAAAGTGGTTAGAGGAGATTTAAATCCTAAACACCAGATTAAGGTACACAAGGACCACCCTTCAAATACTTACTTTCCTAGGTTGTTTGTATAGCATTTGCTTTGTGGAAATTATGTGATGTTCGAATATATTTTGTACTGAAACCTACTGATTTGTAAATAAGTTGCAAGTAATTGATCTCAAAGTATTTTATGTGAATTTTTGGCAAGGATTTCCGAGATATAAATCGCTGCATGTCAAGTTCTTTTAAAACTAATCGAACGTTGCTGCTACCTTGGTTGTACTTTGATTGATGGTCTCAATTGTTGCTGGTATTCCATGATTTACTTCTGGAAAATTCATATCTTGATTATCAAGTTGAACTTTGTTTCGTTTCCTCATCATATGCCACGTACAACCTCCGTTTGAGAAATACGAGCCCGATTTCGCCTAGTTGTTTTCCGACTTAATTAACCCTTGTTCCTTTGGTTTCTCAAATGCGTTTGAGTGATGCACACCTACTGCATATATTCATGTACTATCTGCCCTCGAAAGTCTCTTCGCATTTTGAGAGCAGAGCATGCAACCCGATTCAAGTTATGAGGACTAATTATCCAATCTTGGGGGAAACAAACGACCTTGATTGATATACCAAACCTTTAGCTAAACATAAAAGTTACAATTGATTTCGCATACAAACCGCTATTCTTTAACACAAAACCGAAAACCGTGAAATTATTTGCTTACTTGCGTGGCATAATCTTTTCATATATTTAAGAGCCTCTTTATAAAACTTTTACATGCTGCCATGTCATGATAAGCACTTCCTTCAACCACCTCGACTAATCTCAATATCCTTTTTGAAACCTTGTTGTTAAGTCGCTTTTCCGCAACAGTGGAACTTGACATAGTAAGCTTATTTTCCGAAACTCGTTTTGCTACATTAAAGTTTGCTATAAAGATTGAAATAGTGTTTATGAATAAGTATTTATTAAAGTATTTGAGTATGAGAATTTCAGTATAAGTATTGAGTATAAGTATTTTTGTATGAGTATAAGTTTTATTTTGTAAGGGGAAGTAGTTGTGTAAGCAGTGATGAACAACACTCTCAGAGCGGGTTTCCTCATTGTGTGTTTAGAGCAGGTATTGCTCCGTTATGGAGGGTCATGACCTAGAAGTCTTGCAAGCAGGAAATAATAAAGGTGTGGAGACGTCCCTCAAAAGTCTGGAGTTGTGGCTTAGCCCTCCATTCGTGTTCCTTCCCTGTAGTTATGCTATGTTTTGTGAAAAGTTTAAGATTATTATTTGTGTTGCGTATTGAGTATGATATGTGATATCTTCAGACGATTCTTGGAAAAATTACTCTGGTATATACAAACGTATTTAATTCTATGGAAGTTTAAAGGAAAGAATCAACATATTTCTGAACAAGTATAAACATATTTCTGAATAAGAATAAAAGTATCTCGATGTGTCAACAAAATTTCTGAGTAAGAGAAAAATGTTGTTATGAAAGTTATAAGTTTAAGTTTTGAGTATAATTAAGAAATGATTGAGTAATTTCAGCCACCTATTATTTTGGAAATCGGTGGGACTTGTGTACCAACGTAAGCTGACCTGTTTTGTTCTTTGAACCTGTCCTGGTGGGGGCAGATTCATCTGTTTTGCAGGATTAGAGAGAATGTTCTGATTAGCTCCTGTGTGCAAATGTGAAGTTATAATCAATGTTCTTAGTCCGCTGCTATGAGATAATCCATTTTATATGATGATTCTTATCATGATAAACATGTATTTCCGATTTATAATCTAAGTACTTAAACATATTGTAATATGCTTGGACACTATGGGATTTCCTAATTTACCCTAGCAGGGAAGGTGCGGAAGTCCACTCTAATAGTCTCTCTAATTAGCAGTTTAACTTCGTAAGTAGCAGTATTAAGTCTTAATTAAGTTTGCTATTTGGGGTAAGCTATTCTTGCATGGGTGCGAGAAAAAGATTGCTTGTAAGGATGAGTTTCGTGGTATCCCGTGCGGAGTGGTGTTTCCCTATGTATGTCATGTCATATGGAAAGAGAGGAACCATAGGATTTTCACTTCAAACCCCTGACTCACCCTCATGTTGTCCTTCATAAGGCCATGAATAGCGCGAGAGAATTCCACCTTGCGAACCCAAGAACTCCTACCCATGCAATCTCTTCGAAAGGGCTTATTGGGCCTATTAATCGTACTTTAATCCATGTTGATGTATCCTATGTTTCGAATTATCATCCAATCGCGGTGGGGGAGTGATTAGCCAATGCTCGGGAACTTGGATCCTAGGATTAGATAAAAGGAGTTATGCAACTATGCTCTTGAGGCTGAAATTATGGAGATCTACGAGGAATTTATGATTGTTGATTATTATCATTCTACTAATGCCCATATGTATTCGAATAGTAGGGTTGGAGTGGACATTGTAAACGGTGATACTATGGCATTTGACAAGTATGGTACTTTGTGAACGAGGTGTAAGGAAATTCGCAAGAAGCTACCGGAAGTGACGCTTAGCTATTCCAGTCGTGAAACCAACAAACTTGTGGATGGCTTAGCTAAACATTGTAGGACGACTGGTATTTTTTTTTGGTGAGTAAGTATGTATTAGCTCAACAAACTAAACAACCTAAGGCCTTTGGATACACCAAAGCCACTCCACAACTATACAACCAGAATTACAGATTATCAAACCACTGGTCATCAGTAGCTTTTAGCTTCTTTGGCAATCTATCCTGAATTCTTTTCTTTACAATATATTTGACCCTTTCTACACTATTATTTACACTCCTAATCTGCATATTCCAAACAACATTATTCCTTTCTTGCCAAACTGTATAAATTGTAGCCACTATCTTGGAGTTCATCACCTGTTTCCGAACTTGCTAACTCTTGATCTTCTCTAAATCCCAAGCAAACAATTGAGTATAGTTCTTGGAGAGTGGAGAAATGCCAAGCCATCTTTTGACATGTTGCGAAGCATTGCCCACTAAATTCACATTCAAAAAACAACTGCTCATGTGTCTATGTGTTAGTGTCATATATAGGACACTCGATCTATTCCACAAACACCAATGTTGTGGAGTTTCTCTCTAGTTTGCAGTCTATGCGGCATTGCCTAACCAACTAATCACACTATGCTTAGGCACATTATGGTGATCCCCTTTTACGGTACACCAATCCAGTTTCACACCATGATCATCTAGTTGCTTATTAATTCCAATTGTTGAGTAATTAGTGACACCCAACCAGCCCACTCCTAACTTCCTTGAAACCTCACTCTTGGCCTTGCAAGTGTATTTCAAAGCCCAACTAGCGGATTGTGGAGCCTCATGGGTACTTGCATTAATTGTCTTTAATGTACATACAATGCACCCACTTCACCCAAAGATTATCGGCCTTCATATATGGGTATACTCCATGCCCGCTTACTAGAGGTGATCGACTCGGCCCAAGCCCGGCCCGGCCCGGCCCGATTTTGGGCCGGGTTTGGGCAATTTTTGGCCCGACCCAAATTTTTTTTTGGGATTTGGATTTGGGCAAGCCAAAAATGACTTTTTAGTTTAATTTTTGGCCCGGCCCGATTTCGGCTAAAGCTGCTCGGCCGGCGAAATAGCGGCCTTTGGGCATAAAATTTTGGCCCGTCCCGACTAATGGGTAAATTTTTTTAGTCACATCCCGGTCCAAACCCGGCCGGCCCAACCCATGATCACCTCTACTACTTACCAACTATAGCGGCATTCCACACTAATAAGTTGCTTGAACCCAAGCCCACCATGACTCTTTGGCTTGCAGACATCATCCAGCCAACATAAACAGGGTTTAGAGCTATTGCAGGTTCCGAGTCCACAAAAAGCTCTACAAATGGAGTTCACTTGTTTTATAACAACCTTAGGCGATAAAAAAAAATTTGTGACCGGTAGACACATATGCTAAGAAGGATTGAATTCACCCGATTGCCTCCCGCCAAGCATATGAAATGTGTCCAGTGCTCCACACTCTAATTCGAGCCACCATTTTATCAACCAATTTCTCACAATCATTAGCGAGACAACTTCCTAGTAGACATAGGGACCCCTAGATACTTAAAAGGCAAAGTACCTTGAGTAAAACCCCGGAAACGTTACTCACCCTTTGACTCTCTTGTTGATCCATGCCACGACAATAATAAGTAGACTTGTTTTTATTTGCTTTCGGACCCAGTAGTTGCGAGAAAATAACTCAATGCCTTGTAAGATCATGTTGATAGTCTATAATCTCCTTTTGCTAAAAAGAATCGAGATCATCTACAAAGCACAAATGATTGATTCCAAGGCTCTTACATCTAGGATGAAATCGAATTCGAGTTGTTTCCCAACGTAACTCATAGTTTTGGAAATATACTCCATGCACAAGACAAACGAGAAGAGGGGACATGGGGTCCCCTTGTACGATTCCCCTTTTGGAGTGAAAGAAGCCAGTGGGAGTTCCATTCAATAACAATGTAAAAGTAGGGCTAGAAACACAGGTCATGATTAGTTGTACAAGAGAACTCAGGAAGCTGTAAAGCAAGCAACATTTCCTCCAAGAATTCCCATTGACGTGTCATAGGCCTTTTGATGGTCAATTTTAAGCAAGCAACACTTACGTTTTTGACTTTTTCTATACATACTAATGATGTCTTGACAAAGAAGAGTATTATGCAATATGCTTTTGTTTGACACAAAAGCACCTTGTGAAGGCGACACCCGGATTAGGTAGCATAAGTTTGAGTCTAGTACAAATGAGCTTAGTGATGCATTTGTAGCCAAGACAGAGCAACAAGAGATGGGTCCGAAGTCATTTACACTGGTGGGACTCTTAACCTTAGGGATAAGAGTGATGGAAGTGACATTTATTGATTTCAAAAGCTTCCATGTGTCTTTGAAGAAGTCCTTGACGGCAGCCTATGATATCATCTCCAATCACATCCCAACTTTCTTTGAAAAAATAACTATTATACCCATCAAGGCCTGGAGCCTTATCATTGGAGTATAGAGAACAAAACTGTTTTACTTTCATCATCAGAAAAAACACAATGAAGCCACTAGAGGAAAAAGACCAAGGGTTTGCGGTGCGTGGTCATGTTATCCAAGAACGACCCTTCATTACAAAGGGAAGTTGGGTTATTCGAAATAACGCAGCCCTTAATTACAAAGGGCTGCAGTTAGCTCAAAACCGCAGCCCTTCATTACTGAAGGGTTGCGGTTATTGAACAACCGACCCTTCAACTTTGCATTTCCCCCCCCACAATTAAAGCTTCCTCCAACCTAGTCACTTGGCAATTCCGCACTCGCACCCACACCCTTGCTCATGGATCCCCGCCGCTCTCTCTCTCACTCACACACCCACCCGCCCTCTCTCTCTCCACTCTCACACACCCCCCCGCCCCTCTCCTCTCTCTCCTCTCTTGCACACACACCCCCCCCCTCTCTCCGACCTCGTGGTTGTGGTCTCCGCCTTGTCACCTTGCTATTCTCCGACCCACCGGTGCTACGTTTCGTTTTCCGCCTTCCCTCACTATTCTCTCTGCTGTCGCCGTCTATTTCTCTCACCCGCACTCTCTCCTCCTTTCGTTTTTGTCGCGCGAACACGCCGCCCGAGGTATTTTCTCTCTCCTCTCTTTTAATTTTGTGTTTTTACCTCGATTTTGCTTGTTTTTTCAATGATTTTCGTGGATCTAGGGTTTAAAATTGTTGTAGTTTCGCAAAATCGCTCGAGTGTCTCTCTCTTCGTTCGTTTTGTGAGATTCGTTGACATTTTACGCCTCGATTATGTTCAATTTTGTTTCTTGCCCAGATGTCTATGTGCTATAATCTAGGGATAAAGGGGTCTATATGTGCGACTCTTTGCTCTTTTGCTTGTGCAATTCCATTACCTTCTCTCCAAAACAAAAGGGAAACAATTAGTCAATGTGCTATAATTAGTCAATGTGTTTAATATTGATTGCATTTTGCTATTAGTCAATGTATATATTCGATGAATTAACGAGTTGCATAATTTTAGTTCTTACTTTCAAGCAGAAGACTATCCAACACATGCGTTGGTTTTGGTCCCATGTAAGAAGAATCAAAGATTTCAACTCTTGCTTAAATGTAAACGATAAACACATTTTAATACAAAAGTCATTGCCATTGACAATTAGCTTAAATTTTACTTGTCTTCTCTTCCAAAGAGGTCCACACAATAAAGAACAATCATCCAAATTAATAGGGCCTTTCTTAGCCTTCTTTAATTGAGGTCTTACTTCTTCAAATTTGGTAATTGTGCTAATATTATTCCAGGTATTGTGAGAGATAACTCTAAGTTGAGTCAAATGAAAGCTTCAATGTTGCAGAGGATTTACAATGTGGCTCATCTTCTTGTTCATCATTGTGTTGTTAGCTGATAACTAAGGTAGCAGTCGAAGACACTAGAGAATAAAACAAATTAGGTTTGTGAATATTGGGGTGGATTTATGAACAAGGTAACAACGAGGGGAAAGATGGAGTTGGACTGCATAAAGTGTGCCTCTTTCGTAGTTTTATAAATCTAATAAACAAAGAGCACCAGGATAGTCCTCAATACCAGGGTATATCCAAAGGACCTTGTTGTTGGTGCAATTTCAAGCGAGGTATGCAATTCATCGTTCATGGTTAGATCGTATTCTTAATTAATTTTCTTTTGTTTTGGACTATATTTTCACTTATTGATATTTGTTGGTATGTCAATTGTTTCCCTTTTATGGTTTGTAGGAAGAAGTAATCAAATAAGGTTCTAGAGTTTTGCAAGACGAATGTCGAAAAGCTCCCCAGGTTCCGGTTCCGTTCCATTCAAAAGAGATTAATCTTGGGGTAATGGTATTCTCCGCTTGTTCCTCATTCTAAGGGTATTGTGATTGAAGAACCTTCTTCAAAGCTCCCTCGATCTTGGTTTGGTAAAAAGATGCTCTGGTCTAGGCTCTTTGTTAATGGGAAGGGAAGGGGAAGCTAAAAATAGCTTGCTCCTCTTATTTCCACTGATTCTTATGATGATGATGAATTTGATGCTACCTCTGAGTCTCCCCCTCCTGCTGACTCTCCGTCACCGAAAGTGCTCCTGGTGAGATTGTCGTTGGTGCCCCCTACTTCTCCTGTCCTCCCAAGGTATATTCATTTGAGGAGTTGGTTGACCATAACAATTCATGCCTCTTAACCATCTTATTGATTAATTTTTCTCATTGATGATGAGGATGATTGTGATGATCTTGATGACAATTGTGAATGATCCAAGTGATTATATGGAGGGAGATTAACTCCTCGGGAGAAAACTCTTTCCATTCCCCTCAAACTCTGCAATTCTATTATTAATCACATTACAGAAGTTGGAATGGATTGGCCCTCCAGTTGAGTTGTCTTCTGGCATTTGGCTCTGCTAAAAGGAGGCTGGAAGACATGGAGGAGGGGATGATGCATCCTCGGCCCCGGAAGAGGAAAAGGTTCTAGTTCAATCCCCTATTCAAACTTTGGTTGGGTTGTAATGTTTTTTATAAATAATTAATGTTTGCATTTTTGGAACATTGGGAGGTTGCAAAAAAAACGCTTTAGGCGAGGTAAGGGATTTTTTTTATGACAATAGTTATGTCAAAGTTTGTATGCTATGTGAAGTTAAATCTCATACTCCCCTCTCAAAATTGTATTAGGGAAATGTGGGTTTTCTAAGTTTGGTTACATACCCACGATTGGCTATTCAGGTGGGCTGTGGCTTATGTGGAAAGACTGCAATATAAATCCTTTTAGTTTATCTATTGTTTTTTAAGCTCAACGGTTTATAGCTTGCTCTATTAGTATGTTAAATTTGCAATATTCTTTTACTGTAATTTTTATTTATGCACCGGCACAAGCTTCTCACAAATCAGAATTTTGGGATGAACTGATAAATTTCATCTCTAATTTGTACACTCCCTTTATTGTTCAGGGAGACTTTAATGAAATCGGTAGCTCCCAAGACAAAATGGAGGGGCACCCTTTAGCATTAATAGATTAAAGATTATGAATAGGTTGTTTAATAGTATTAATTGTGTTGAGATTCCTTTTAATGGACCAAGATTTACTTGGAGGAAAAGTCTTTCTAGTTCTGCTAATATATACGAAAGGCTAGATAAGGGTGTTGCAAGTCTTGACTGGTTAGCACAGTTTCCTCAAGCATATAATAAACATCACATTTACTCCTCCTCGGATCATTGTCAAGTTTCTCTTAGTTTCTTACCAAGGAGTAATTATATATCCCATCCCTTCCGATTTGAGAAAATGTGGTATTTAAGAAAAGATTTTGATAATTTAATAAAGAAAACTTGGTGTAATTAATTTAGAGGGTCCAATATGTTTTGTTTGGTGAAAAAGTGCAAAGCTCTAAAAGATAAAGCAAAGCAATGGAACCAAACTCAATTTGGCAATATCTTTCGTCAATGAGATCAGTAGAAGAGCGACCTTCTCATTTTGCAACAAAAAATTCTTGAAGATGAGTCTTTGACTGCTTCTTCAAGACAAACAAAAGTTTTGCTACAAAAAAGAATGAAATTGTTTTCATTCTCGGAAGAATTTTGGAAACAAAAGTAAAACTTCCTTCTTCACTCAAGGGGATGCCAACACCAAATACTATCATGCTCATGCTTCGATTAGGAGAAGTAAAAACCAAATTCGAGAATTTATTTCATTATCGCATGAAACAATTACAAGTCCTATGTTGATAGCTAAACAAATTTCGAGAGGAATTTAGACAACGTTTTATTTCCAATCGGAATGTTCTTTTGAGAATTCAGATTTTCATCTTCTTTCTCCTATTATTTCGGAAGAGGATAATTTGTTCTTGATTAATGAAGTAGGTGGGGGAAGAAATTAAGAGTGCGGTTTTGAGTGGCACCGGATGAATCCCGGGCCCAAATGGGTTCCCCTCCTTTCTTTTTCAAAAATATTGGACGCTTGTTGGCAATTACATCATCCGAGCTGCAGAGCTTTTTTTCATTCGGTAAAATGCTAAAGAAATTAACCATACTTTCTTAGCTCTTATCCCTAAGATAGAAAATCCTAGGAGTACTAATCATTTTCGCCCGATCGGTTTATGCTCTACCATTTATAAAATTATTTCTAAAGTGATAACTAACCGATTAAAAGCTGTTATGGGGAAAATAATTCATCCCTTACAGGGTGCCTTTGTTCCAGATAGGCTAATTCAAGATAATATCCTTATTGCTCATGAAGTCTTCCACTCTTTTCGGAAAAAATCGGGTAAAGATGGATGGATTGCCATTAAGTTAGATATGGAAAAAGCATATGACAAATTGGAATGGAACTATATCATTGCTACTCTAGAAAAATTGGGTTTTTGTTCAAAATGGGTGAGTTGGATAAATAGTTGTGTTACCTCTGCCTCGTTTTCGTGCTTGTTAATGGAATTCTGAGGACGATTTTTCCCGTCCGAGGAATTAGACAAGGAGATCCGTTATTTCCATATCTTTTCATTTTATGTGCGGGAATTGTTGGCTAGGGAGATTTCTTTGCTAGTATGTCTAAAGACAAGTTTGTTAGGTGTTACCGTAGGTAAGTCGGGTGTTAGAATTCCTTTTTTGACTTTTGCGGATGACACTATGATTTTTGCGAAATCTAATGACCAAAGTTGTAGATGCATTAAACAAATTCTCGACAAGTATTGCTCGATGTCAGGGCAACTTGTGAATTATAATAAATATGCTTTTCAAGTCTCAGTGAATGTTTCCCTACAAGACAAGTCTAATTTTAGTTCAATTTTAGCAATGAATGAATCTTCAAGTTTGGGTGATTATCTAGGGTGCCCTATCATTGACTCTCGTGTTACAAAAGGAAACTTTTGGCTCGGTTCTTTCTAAAACTATTAATCAACTCCCAAAATGGAAGGCCAATACCCTTTCTCAAGCGAGGCGGTCGGTGTTAATTCAAGCTAACTTAGCTTCTAAAGCTAACTTCTAAATGCGAGTTTTTTCTCTTCCTAAACCTATTTTGTCTAAACTGGACAAAAACGTATCGTAATTTCTTTTGGAATAAAGACTCTTCTAGTAAGAGTGTGAATCGATTGGTGGGATCGCATTTGTAAATCTAAAGCTAAAGGGGGCTTGGTTTTCGAAAGCGAGCCTCATAATATGACCCTCCAAATGAAATTATTATGGAAGTTAGTTAAAGACCATCCTAATTTATGGGTTGATTTAGCAAAAAAAAAAATATTGTAAAAACAAAAATTTTCTTACTCACAAAGTCTATAAAGTGGCTTCGTGGCACTGGAAAAAGCCTTATGCGGCTCCGAGGTACCTTTGCCCAAGGATTGCGTTGGCATTTGGGTGATGGTAGGAGAATTAGATTTTGGATGGATAATTGGGTGTTTCCTTATCTCTAAAAGAAATTCTTGTCTCAAATCATTTGGATTGTGCGGTGATGGTTGCGGATATGATTAGCATAGATAAGCATTGGGATAGGCGGAAAGCGAGTTCATTAGTCCCGCCTCATATTGTGGATTCCATCGTTCTATGTATATTCCTTCTTGTGGACGGAAGATGAACTTGTTTGGGGTCTTTCCCCGGATGGGGATTATTCGGTTAAATCTGGAGTTCGGCTAATTCAAGGGGAGTATAATTGTCATAATGAAGATGTTGAATACAAATGGATTTGGAAATTGTATGTTCCTCCGAAAATAAAAAATTTCTTATGGAAAGCCTGTAATGATGGTCTTCCTTCTAAATCAAGGTTGGAAAAGAGTCATATTTTCCTTCCGCAGAGTTGTGAATTTTGTAATTTTCACTCGAGTCCACTTCCCATCTTTTTTATTTTGTCCGTTTACATTGGATATTTTTCAAAGTCTTAACGAGGACCTTAATTGGCCTAACTTGCCTCAAATTGTAATTTGGATCCTTTGTCTTTTCGGAGATCCCTAGACCAATGCTTCAAGGTTTCTTCTATGGATCAGATTCAATACTTCACCTTTATTTGGTGGTTTGTTTGGTTTTTTAGGAACAAACTAATTTTTAATAATGAATCTACGACTTTCAGAAAAGCTAGTGTTTTGATTGCTAAATTTGCTGCTAATTGGGCTAAGGCTAGGCAGGAAGCTATTTCTACTTCTAATTTGCCTCCCCCTAGATCGAAGGCTTGTATTTCTTCAAAGGTTAGAGCGGGGCAAAATATCATCTGGGCCCCCTCCCGGCTTCTTTTGTTAAGATAAATTTCGATGGTTCTAAACTTGCGAATGGTAAAGCCTCTTGTGGTTTTGTTATTAGGGATGATAAAGGTAGTGTTCTTTTGGCTGGGGCAAAAAATTTAGGTAACTCTTCTTCTATAATACAATATGAAGCCAGGGGTCTAATAGAAGGATTGAAGGGTGCCTCTTCACTAGGTGTTGCCAATATTTTTCTTGAAGGAGACAACTTATCAGTCATCAATGCGATTAAAAGGTTTGGAAGCCCCTTGGGAAATTAACAATATTATTTGTGATGCGGGGGTGTTGATGTCAAGCTTCTCTCGGTGTCGGGTCGAGCATTGCTTTCGGAAGCCAACAAATCTGCGGATTTTATGGCTAACAAGGGTCATGATTACTCCTCCCTTTTCTTGGTTCCCTCCTTATTGTCTTGATTTTTCCTTATCATTCGAAAGGATGTTTTAGGTTGGCCTCCGGATTAAAGAGGTTTTTCCTAAGTTTGTTTTCCTTGTAAAAAAAAAAAAGAAAATGTTATAGTCACATAAAGAGAAATGGTCAAGAAACATTGATTCAAGGTTTTGCATGCAATACAATTTGTTGATAAATAATTGTTGCAAAGATAATGGGCATTCATCAAGCCACAAAATGGGCCTAACAAAAGTACAAAACAGTTTGGTCCAACGGTGCTTTTTATTCAAAACTTGCAAGTAACTGTGGAAGGCATACTCACTGCAGCTTGCAGCCTGCAGCACTGACCAAAGACCCCAACACTACATCTGTATGGACTGCAGAAACTCCCTAAACAGGAACATTACAGGAAACTATGCACTACGTGGCAACTATTTTTTAAACAGAAGAGAGATATCTTCAAAAAAAAAAAAAAAAAAACAAGAGTTAAGATATAGAGAGAATTTGAATATAAGAACGTTGATGCAATAAGAGAAAACATTCTTGTCAAAAAATAAAAACAAAAAGGGAGAAAATATAACAAGAGGAATTAGACTGCACTACTAGAGTACTAGTAAAGTGAATGGCCTCAAAAACAAGGCGTTGAGTACTCGCCTGCTTAACAAAATTTTATTATAACCTTCAACTTCAAGCAATTATATCAGATTTGTAACAATATCAGAACCACCTCTTCCCAATGTCTCACTGTAAAAATGAACTGTACCATATAATAAAAATTTACATTATAAGGGCTACTTAAATACAAATATTATGTGGAAAGGATTCGCTAAAAGACCTCAAACTCTAAATGCTCTACAGAACCGGAACCTGAACCAGAACTATAGTCCACGTATTTGTTGTTCGTTTCAAAGAGACGACGCTTTCGGCATCCCATAGGTCTGGTAATGAGGAAGCTCAGGGGGTACAGGCGCATCGAATCAATGCCCAGTTCAGCCCGTCAAAAGAATGGGTGCTGCTTTATCTCAGCAGCGCCTCTTTCAGTCCCCAAACGAGTCTCTGGTTCTTTAACCAAAAGGGCAGATATTAGATCCCTAGCTTGAAGGCTAACTAGAGGGCTATCCGGGAATTTCAAGCTCTGAAGGACTACATTAGCCAGAGTTTCTTCATTCCCAGCTCCCTTAAACGGTGTTCTACCATAAAGTAGTTCATATAGGAAAATACCGAACGTCCACCAATCAACAGCGCTTCCGTGCCCCCTCTCCTTTAATGATTTCTGGGGCCAAATATTCGTGGGTACCTACAAATGAGTTGGAGCGTGCTGTGGTGGGCTCTGCTACTAGCTGCAGCAGTGGTCTCATCTCGGCAGCAACATCAGATTTCACCTTTTTCAATTTTGAGGGTTTGGTGGAAGAGGCTAAAAGCCTAGGAGTAAAGCATGTTACTTGAAAGGAAGGTTCAATGCAGAAAGGCTGCACACAACGCGTATCTACACATGGACGGGAGACCTTTCTTGAGGTGGCTGACATCGGCGACGAGACCAGAAGAGTTGGACTAACAGCGCATCGGAGTGAAAGGTCGAAGTCGGATAGCATGATATGCCCATCTTCTCGGACTAGAATGTTTTCGGGCTTCAAGTCTCGATAGACAACTCCAAGCATGTGAAGGTACTCTAAGGCAAGGAGGACTTCGGCAAGATAGAATCTGCACAGAAATGAAAAGTTCTCATAAATCTAAACAATTTACTAAAAGCCTATTCAGACATCATAGAATTATGTGTGTATTTAAATTGAAATCCTTAATGAAACATATGTTCCGTCATTACACCAGATACAGATCTTACAGCAAAAGATATAGTGCGATGAATGGGAACTGAAATAAACCACATTTCTAGTTTCACTAAGTTGTACATGCTCATGAATAACAGAGTCACCATTATGTGTGAAATTTTTATAAATGTGAAACCCATTCCTGTCATTCCAAGTTTCCAACCTCCTCTCCACCCCCACACAAAAAAAAAAAAAATATATAAATTTAGAAAGAGGGAAAGCAAAAGAAGGCACATAATGGAATGGAAATTATACTCAAACTCACAGAATTTGTTATAATAAGCAGAAATAGGCAGAAGGATGGGGGCAATTTCTTTATCATCCTTTTGCAGTGAATCTTTGTGGAAAATGTCATTATCAAAATTAGTATATAGATAATTCTCATTGCAAGGATACAGAAGAACATTTAGCATTAACTTACGGATACCTATAAAACTGCATGAGACAAGATACATCATGGAAAGTCGGAAAGGCAATCAAAATTTCATATAGCATCATAGAGTTGAATTGCTTAACAAGGGTTTGGGTGAAAATTCTTGTCACAGATACGTTCAGTGGTTACAAATTACATTGCAATTTAAGCAAGTAAAAGCTACAAAAAAAAAAAAAAAACTCAAATGATATCTTACCTTGCTGCTTGTTCTGTAAAGCACCTGCCAGGGCTGTCTCTGCCGGAGAACATGTAAATCACCCCCGGACAATATTCCATAACTAAACACGACAAATTATCTGATGTAAATTGGCTGTATAAAGTAGGGAGTGAGAAGGATGATCCAGCATTCTGAGTATCTCCTTCTCTGTTTGTGCCCTTGCTATCTTTTTCTTCTAGCCAAGAATTCATTGTCCATGACCTTTATAGCAAAGAGACAGTTTGTACCAATGAGCTCAGCAAGGTAAACGGTTCCAATATCTCCGCAGCCAAGCTTCTTCAGAAGATTGAATTGTCTCAATCCTAGATTTCCATGCTGATACTTTACATGACAGAATCGCTTCCCACCTTACATCCTTAGACATGTGTGGCCGATCACAAAAGCTCGGCCTGCTTAGATTGCTTTCTTCACTAACACTTGTGCTGCTGCTACATTCACCAGGGCTACCTTTTGAACTCTGCGTGAATTCCCCCTTGTATTTTGACTTTGCGTTGCCACTAGATTCAGCAACAGCTGTCTTGGATTTGTTTGAGCTCTCATAACTTAGTCCAAGTGTGCTATTATCTGAAATGACATTGCTTGAGCTGACTTCAGCACTAAGACTAGCAAATGGAGATATTGGCGAATCTTGAAAGGGCACAGGAGACTCGTGATGGGATACAAGAGATTCTTGATGGGATTGTGGAGATACTTGTTGTGATACCAGAGACTCCCTGATGAGAAATTGAAGACTCTTGACTGGCTTCTTTCCAGGCATCGGTAACAACACACTGGCATCTCGGACACACTATTGGATTTGGCCCTGAATACAAGTCATTAATAAATTCACTTCGCACATTTTTCGAGCTATTATCTGAGCACTTCTTCTTGGATTTCCTCTTAACAAAATTCTTAGTCTTGATAAGAGGTTTGACCAAATGCTGAGCATTTCTGGTAGATTTGCTTGCTTTTTTTTTCCCTTTTGGGGAGCCAGTCGACGATACAGTTTTTGAACTGACCTTCTTACCAGCTCTCAAGCCCAAGTCTTTTGTTTCTACTTTTGCTGATTTTCCAGCAGATTCTTTGCTTACCAACTTATTAGAGGCCAAACTACTGTCAAGATCAGGAAGACTTGAAGAGCATGTAGGTACACGCTCATCCTCATGCATCACATGTACCTTCACATTCTGAGCTCCAGTTGACACAGGAGTCTGTTCCTTTTCCTCTGCCATTTTCCTACTATATTCCAAAGAGGTATTTCCAGCACTAGGATACGAAGAAGATTGAAGAGGTGTATTCTTTTCATTCTGCAAGGACCTCCGTCAAAGGGGTTTGACTTACAAGCTTATCTGAGGCAGAGAATTTCCCACTTTCTGTCATGCAGCTCTTGCTATGCTCCTTAGCATTGTCAATGAGATCAAAATGATGTGAAGAATGTGCATTCTCTTCCTTGTGCCCCATATCAAATTTGACATTTGATTCCCTGCACTAGTTGATGCTGCAAATATCTCCTTATGTGCTGGAATTTTCCAGACAAGTTCCAGAGAATTCTTTTCATATCTAGGACTAGACTGAGACTTTGGAGATGCATGTTTATCTTTCGGCAACGCTGTTGAAGGCATTTGACCTGCAAAATGACCAGTACTGCAATATTCTCCATTCTCTGCCATCTTCCCTTTAGCAACCTCTCGCATGCTACGATTAGAAGTTGGAGAGGACGAGCTGGTAAAAACATGTGCTTCGGCTGCAACTTGGCAATACCTGATGCTTGATTGTTCATTTCAGTTGATGAAGTGATAATTCCTTTCCGAGTCAGCTTACTATGACCCATGTCAGGAATGCTGTCATCAACAGGTGGAGAAGATGGAGTCAATACAGATGCAGGTTTCTCGGGGTCTAATGCTCGATTGCCAGAGTATCTTGACTCAAATCTTTCATTCGATGTTGAGGTAAATCCAGCCCCTCTGTCAGCAAGAGAACTTCGGTTTGAGGGCCAGAAATCCCGGTTCTGGCAATTTTCCAGGAATGTTTCTGAAAGTGTCAAAACTTGTTTCCTCAGGAACAAGCGATATCTCGAGCATGCCCCCGCGACTATCATCTTGGGAATGATTGGACGCCCTGTCTTCAGCTACAACATTCTGGTACATAGTCGATATCCTCCCAGCTTCTGATGAACCGGATTTAGATAAGCGTTTCATGGCTGCCATTTCTGATGCCTGAGAAAGGCACAATCCCCCTAAGTGCCTGCTTCAGATTAACACGTTCAGAGATTCCATGTCCAGGTGAAGAAGACCCACCTGCTTTGACAGGCTTTTTGAAGCATTCTTACGTGATGTACCTGCTTGGCTTGTACGAGAAGACCCATGAGGTGGAGTTCTGCGATTAAACATCTCAAAGAGCTGATTGAGATCTTCCTCTAAAGAGCTTGTGTTCCCAGCATTTGAGGCTAGAGATCTTCGGTCCCTCCTCTCGTTTCAATTCAGGTTTCACATAGTTTTTACCTCTATAATGCTCTCCTGGGTTTAAATCCTCCTCTATTTCAACAATTTCACAATTACCTGGATACAGACTCATGTGTGCCATACTGAATAAAAAATTATGGCACAAGGGGGCGTCTCATACCAATCTAACCCACAGGAAGCAGCTGAAATTTTGAAACAGCAGAATTATGTACAAAATCTGCAGCAGTATGCCAGAATCAAGAAGACAAAACGGTGGAATGACGCTAAATCCTCTCAGGTACTTCTTATTGCAACATAGTAATCCTGTTGAAGATGCATAAAGTCATAAATCATCATTGAATAACTCAATAACGCCTCTAGAGCAGACTGTTTGAGTACAGCAACAATTTCAACTAACTTATATCAACTGCTGAAGCATATTTATGCATTTGAAGGTTTCAGAGTGTGCAAAAATGTTTTAAACTCAGCATTCTTCCTCGTATGATTTAGAACATTTGCATTTATACAAATAAGATAGCACACAATTGAACAGCCTCCCCCCCTCCCCCAAAAACCTTCTTAACCCAGCTTACGTGGGAGCCTCATTGGAGACAGGTAACAAGGTACTGGATCACTGGATCTTATGGATTTTCTTCTTGTTCCAATGGGAAAGTTGTACAATAAAGAAAGCACTTTGGGGGTAGTCTACTGGAAAAATCAATTTACAGACCAACAATTCCAACCCAATTCTGTCAATATTTGGCCAACCAGAAAAAAGTCATATCTATGCTAATATTTGAGAAATTTAAAGCTTAGGTAAGAAAATTAATGAGCCAACAGTAATCCATTTGGTCTTATTATATCCTTTGCCATTCTAAAACTCCTCAACCACCAAACATGTCTAAATTCTTATCCACCTTGCAAACCCAAAACATAAAAAAAAAAAAAAAAAAAAAACAAAACAAAACAAAATTGTTCATAAACCAGTCAATCAAAGCTATAGAAACAAGAGCAGACAGCTCCTATCCTCAGAGTTCAGATAATCTAATGAACAATAATGAATACACACAAATATAAGAAACCAATAATGGGAATGTGTCTATAGTACCATTTCCCACAAATAAGCTCAATTATTTTACTTTCTTTAAAAAAAAGACACAAACTTTAGAGCAAAAATTGACATTTAAATCAATTCTCATCAAAATAAACTTAGGTCAGAAAACTCAACAGCTTAATACACATAACCCCCAAAAAATGCACACACATAGAAAACTCATCTGCAGATCTTAATTACCATTAATTTTCCCATCAATTCAAACCAAATCAACTGGAAACCAAACCCCAAAAAGGGGAAAAGGAGAACAACCCACAATGTCATTCAAAGATGAGAAATTTACCATAAATTTTATCACAACAACAATCAAATGAAAAACCCAATTGTCAAAAAACACTAATTATAAACCCAAGAAAAAAAAAAGCATAAAACTTTCAACATTTTAAACCCACAAAAATATACTTATAAATAACAAACAATAAAAAGAGGAGAAATCAAATAAAAATACCTGCAATAAATGGAATGAAGATTAAACAAAAAAAACAGCTTCAGGACAAACGGGTATGTGGGTAATAATGAATGAAGAAGTACACTAAATAGAAAGAATGAAAATTAAAACCCTAAATTAAGATCAATAATTTAGAGATTTTAGAGAGAGAAAGGAGGAGGAGATTTGAGGGTTTGAAGAAGGGGAAAACGGTGAGGTGAAGAAGGGGGATTAATGGGGTTGCACTAAAATTTCAGTGAGTTTTTTCCTCTCTTTCCATACTGGCTCAGATTATTTTGTAGATGTGGGTCCCACATCAAAATGATGTTGGTGGGACTCACGTATATTTTAGACTGAAAACAACAATTAAAATAAAAATTTTGAGTTATTCAAGTCAAGTTACTGTTTACTTTTTGCTTTCAAAATGTCATTTTTATTTGGGTCTATTTTAGAAGTGTTGAACTGTTTTTTTTTTCCCTCAATCATATTGAATGCTCAAATTTTTTAGTGAAAAAGACATGAACACTTTCATGGCCTATTATTAGAATTTAAGGGTAGTAGAGTTGCATGAGCACCAAGATAGGAGTTTTATTGAGTGTAATAACCCTACAAATCCATTGCACAACTTTTTCCAGTCAATAAAGTGTTTAATTTCATGATCATGGATGATATTAACATTGCCATTATTTGTGTAGGTAGTTTGTCAAGAATTAAAGGAAAGTTATATTCTTATGTTATAATAATAAGGGTTTTAATTTGTAGATATATTACTTTTTTTAGCAAGAAAATGTTCATTTACATCTCTATTATATAAGGGAAGGGGGAGCTATGGTGTCCCCATTTGAAGAGACTGTTTTACCCCCATTCCCTTTCTAAATTACAAAACCAATTTCAACCAAAGCAGGGCTTTAAAAAGCTGCCGGAAATACAATTATAATAATCAATCACAAGTCAATTGAAATCAATATTATAGTTATTCATCAAAATAATTATTAAAAGATATGTGTAATTTTGAAATAATTATTAAAAGATCAGTACATGTTTGTAACAAAAAAAGGCATTATAAAATGTAAATTTAATTCGAATACAATAACAATGACACAAATATCAAACTAAAAAATAATTTACATTAATTTACCAAAACAAATAGTGAAATTGAAAATCGATGAAAATGATTGATTTTCTTTTAGTAGTCCGTGGAATGAAATATAAAAAACTGAATCTGAATTTTGAAAAAGATAGTCTTTCATAACTAAAAAAAAGTGTATAAAAATAACTTTCCGATAGTAATTTTTCGAAAAATAAATGTAATCTTATAAATCATTAGTACAAAACTGACATTTTTTATGAATAATTAAAAACCCAGAAGCAAAAGGTCTTTTACGAAATAAATTATGCTTAAATTTAATTACTTTGCATACAAAATTTGCCAAAGTAGTAGGAAAGGTCTTGAAAAAAAACAAAGGGAAAGAAAAAGGAAAAGTGGATGATTCAAGAACCGATTAGGATTGTAACTAAATTTTTACAAATTCAAAATCTGAATTTCAGCCACAATTTTTTTTAAAAAACCATCTTCACAAATAAAAGTTCAAATATAATGTGACCGGATCTTTGAGAAATATAGTTGACAATAACTAAATTTTTTTCAGGAATATAAAACGTAAACAATTACCTTCAAATTTGAGGCCCCCATTTAATTCGTCAACCAAATAAACCCCAATTTTAAACCTATTCCGACCAAAGTTCTTCAACATTACCACCCGGATCCAAATGAAAACCCAAAAAGACGCACAAGAACAAGAGGCCAAAATTACCCTAAAAATTAATGGAGCGTTGATGGGGTTAATTTTGACACCAGGATTAGCTTATTAATGCGGGCGTTTGTCGTGAATGTAACCATTAGATCGATTAAATCTCAATCTTTTTTAAGTGAATATGAAAGATAATGAGGATAAGGGAGATGAGTTGTTCTTATTTTTTGAGGGAAGGAGAGATATAAGGTTGTAGGTCGGAAGATAAAAATGTGGAGGATTAGATGAAAAATACGTGAGATTCATCATTCATATGGGTATGTGGGGTGGATAGTTATATGGGTCGATGGGATTGATAGTCATATGGGTAGGTGGGAAGAATTATGTGGCTTTGGGATACATTTTTTTTTTACTATTAACAAACAACTAACGTTAATCAGTTACTCAGTTAATTATAAGTGAAACAACAATATTACATAAAATCATGAAGTATTTTAAAATACTATTTGTAAGTATTTCAATATTTCTTATTCACCAAATGGAGGTGAACTTACATACGAACTTTCGTTTTTGGTTTGTTTTAATACCGAAAGTAACGCTTATGCCCAAAATGTCGTCGCACGCATCGCGCGCATAAAAAGCTAGTATTTCACTAGGTGCAGAGCTAAAGCAAATTTTCCTATTATTTATTCTAAATTACTAGTCAAAGAAAGAGTATCTTCCTCATAATATACTCCATTTGAAATTATTAGTTATAATATATGAATTTTTAATATCTAAATATGATAACTACGAATGACATGTGTCGTCTTGATATGCAGACTCTCTAATTTCCCTTTACAAAAAAAAATTCTCCTAGTTCATTCTTTTCCATGTACTCTTCCTTTCACTTTCCCATTCTCATATTTTTTTCTTTGACTTTTAGAGCTATTTTTACTTCTCAGTTCACACCTCCGTCAATATATACACATCCCCATTGATATATACAAGTTTATTCCCTCTACCTTTTTTCCCCGATCTCAAATGATCTTGTATGTTACACTTGGCTATGTTAACCAATGCGAGATTTCTATTCGATAGGACACTTAAAATATACACACACAGCACACATAAAGGGTTGCACATTTTTTAAGCGAGATGAGAGTAGATAGAGATAGATTTAAAAAGCGACTCACGTGATAAGGAGATAGATAAAGAAAAAAACATAAAAAGGGACCCATTTTTTAATATTTAAGAGTATCTAGATAGTACCACGCTATATCTTAGGATTTTTATTATAGGTACAAGTAACTTTGACAAGGTAATCCACTAAACCTATCGTAGTGAAAAATCCAAGCCAAGTAAACAACACCATCCAACCCCCCAAGAATTGAATCCACATTTTGGGTATGAGAGACAAGAGCGCTTGCTTCTCATATCTTATATTACTTTAAAGGAATTATTTCGAATAAATTATAAATACGTACCATATCAAGCTGCTTCTTTGATGATAAAATAAACCTACTTTATGAATGACCATATAATACAATAGTCTACTATTTTCTTACTTATATAGTAAGGTCATATTTAGTTCACATTATTATGTATAATCTAACGTAAGCTCATAATTTCTAATTTGATCCAAAATTAGTTTTTTTATATGATCCACGCATATTTGATGTGAACTATTTTCTCTTACTCCTTCCGTTTCCTATTCAATTTATTAATTTGACTTTTTTGTGTATCTAATAATGAATCAATTGGGAACATAAACATGAATGGAGGAAGTATTTGATTTGATTTGAGCTGATTATTTTAGATAAGAAATTGTTTTTCTTTAGTTTGATGTTACATATTTATCCCAAAATACTTGATCTATTATTCCATTATACAACGTCAAAGTTCATCAAGTTTGACCATAATTTTTCATTAATTGACGAAGAATAAATTATCATATGGTATCTTGTTAGAATCATCTCAATGCGTATTTTTGTAATATCAACTTCTATAAAAAAATTCAATGTTTATTTAGAGATATTAATAGCCAAAGACGTAATGTGATACATTATCATCCGAAATTTATCATCCACCTCATCGTGCGTCATATTATTCAGAAGTCATAACTATATTCAGAAATCATAACTATATGTGTCAACTTTATTCGTTAGTGACTCATACCAAAATAAAAAAAAATATTATTATACAGTATGAAGTAATATATATATGCACAAAACATCACAAACGGAAACTCACATTTTACAGTACAAAAGTTTACGAATTACATATCCATGCCGCGCATTATGCGAATAAGAGGACTCATCAAACATAAATGAGTGTTATGGTTTCCACACATACTTTTTTTTTACAATGAAGGAATGCAAAACTAAATACTATAGTTCATCATATTTACACACACAAAACCTAGCTATATTATGCGCCTCTTGTACTCTATCCCGATCAACTTTGACAATCATACACCAATCCATGCTAGAGGCATACTGTTTGATTTCATTTATCGTCCAAACGATATGTAAGCTTGTGTGTTTGTATCCTTGTAACATAGCAACAAGATTAGTTGAATCAATATATATAATCGCGTTAGAAAGATTTTGCGTGAGAGCCCACTTGATGCCATAAAGGCAAGCAAGTGTTTTTGCTTGAAGAGCATCTAGAGCCAAACCAAAGGAGCCACCACCCTTATGAAATGATTGAGCATGCCCAGTTAGGACCCAAGCCATACCCATTTTCTTAGATCTTTTATTCCAAACTCCATCAATTTGTATGACATGTTGAGATGTCCCATATTTCCATCGACCTAAATTGGCTGTCAAGAACCCAGGAGGATACATAAGGTTGTTCTCAAGAGGATGCAAGAATCGAAGATCCAAGGAGGCCAGTTGTGGATAAATATCATTGTGATATTTATGAAGTTTGTAAACATTAGAAACAACCAATTGAGGCTGAGCTGGAGCATCCCTGAAAATCCTTTCATTACAGTGGATCCAAAGATTCCACAAGATAGAAACGAAGCGATGAATTCTAACGCTTGCAAGACCATCCTTACTATAAAAAAGTAGGATATTTTGAATAATCCATTCCGAACAAGATAAAGGATTATTACTAGCACTTTGAATGACAAAAGGAAAATTATGCCACACAGCTCGAGCAACCATGCATGCATGATCTGAAGAGATGATTGCTAGATTCAGGAACAGACGTACATAGGTCACAGCATTTAGTAGGAGATAACGTTCTCATATGTAATTGTTGACGAGTAGGCAGACGATCATAAAGTAACTTCCAAAGAAAGAATTTCCATTTAGGAATAATAGGGAGATGCCATAAAACTTTGAAGACCATCGCAGGAATAGTTTGTAAAATAGGATTATGAGTTTGCTGCATTAAGAAGGCATACCCAGTTTTAGTAGTGTAATTACCGGAGCAATGATGAGCCTAAAACATATAATCCTCTTCCTCTCTTGATGGAAGCTCCATAGCCAAAATCTTTTGAGCATCCAAAAAATCAAAGGACTCCCTAACAAGAGAAGCTTTCCACACATGCATATTTGGATCAATAAAATCATGCACATGCATACACCTAGCTTGACGAAGTGTAACATTAGAAGCAGCAACTAGGATAGAGTTGTTAACCCATTTTTGAGAAAAAGCTTTAATAGAGTGACCATTCCCCACTTTCGAAGCACAACCCTTGAAAATGGCTTTCTTTGCCTGAGCCATACCTCTCCATCCCCAAGATTTATTAGCAGGAAGTTTTGTCGAAGAAGCATCACTTGATAAAGAGGGTCCAATATTTACTCTCAAAACTCTTGCTACTAGGGAAAGAGGCTGAAAAATAAGCTTCCAGCCTTGTTTCATAAGCAAGGCTTGGTTCATTAAATTAACGTTTCTAACTCCTAGACCTCCCATGCCTCTAGGAAGAGTGGTAATTGCTTTTTTAACCCAATGAACACCCCTCCTATTCCGAGACCCTCATAGGAAGGATAACATCATAGAATCAATCTTGTTAGCAATGGAGGTTGGAATGGCCATGACCGCAAGAATATGAGAAATCATTGCAACCACAATCGTGTTTAACAGAATGACCTTAGTAGCTTGAGAAAGCTTTAATGTATTCCAACTATGCAATTTCTTATAAATCTTATCAATAAGGAATTGAAACGCAGGTACCTTTGGGCCTGAAATATCATTGCAACCACAATCATATTTCCACACATACTGAAGTTACAAAAATAGCTCCATTAGTTTCATAAGATAAGAATGTAGCTAACTAAAATTTAGTCAAATTAATAACCACACACCATAGTTCATTTCACGAAGAGAAGAAATTTCCTTATTAATTATGTAATTACTGATAATGATTGTCAAAGATTAGAACCCTTCAAAATATATACTTAGTGGCTAACTAGTAACTAATCATATAAGTGCAGCCGTGCAGGAGCAAACATACATGTTATGATTATCTCTATATTGGCAACATGATGGACTTATAATACAATACTATATAATTATTGGCCTGGCGCGTACATGATGCAAGTAAAATTGTTGCCACGAAATGCCAAAAAGGAAAAAAGAAATGCCCCATCTTCGGAAGATGATCTGTTCAATTTTCATCCCTTGTCATAATTGCGTATGATATATTGAAATAATTATCATACGAAAAAAGAGGTATCCTAAGTGTATTCGTCCAAAAAAACAGAAGGAAAAGAATAAAAATAAATAAAGACTAGAATCCTAAGTATTACAAATCTTATTGTAAATATAGTATAGTTATTATACTTATATTATAATGTATGCTGCAGAGAAATGACAGATGCTCTCAGAGATACACTTTGCTATTTGCTAAGGAACAAACATGCAAAGTTCTTGAAGATGAAGACATTGAATAAAGAATACGTTGATGGATAGACACATATTATTCCCTCGATGCTTAAAATGAATCTTATCATGCAATGTTAATATGTCCCTTTTTTTTTTTTTTTTTACATACCACCTGATAGTAGTAATTGGTAACTCTCTTTTTAGTGGGAATTAGAAAATAAAAGGGTAATAAGCCCTTCCATATTCTATCAATATGTCATTCGCTTGATATTTATAAAATCTGACTTGTGTGTGTTGGAACTTGGAAGTTTAACAATGCTCAAAATAAGAAATTCCCCTTGTCTCACATGGAAGAAATAGCAAGTATCTCCTTTGTTTATATAGTGCATTAGAACATCTTGTTGGCAATGAGTTAAAAGGATTGGTAACTACAAGACATATCTAAACCCTAGCCTCCTCTATTCTCTCCTAAACCCTAGCCTCCATTGTCAATTTTAAAGGGGCTTCCATCGGATCTTACCGGTGGAAAGCCCATGCAGAATTGTTATATTTATGTATTTGTATTCTCAACCCTTCACCAGTTAATTCTTGTTTTATTTTGTTCAATCTGTTTTCAATATCGTTAATTGTCAATTGTATATACCGTATGGCTTTAATTAATGAAATATAGTGTCCTTTGGAACTTCTTTCAAAAAAAAAAAAAAGGATTGGTAACTACACGCGCATGCTGGCCGGGCCTTTCTCGTGGCGAGCGCGGGTCTATGGTCCTTTTTTGGACCCTAATTAGTTTTGACTTGTCTCTAATTGCAAGAATCTCGTCTTGCCGTTATTAGCGTGATTCTTAGCCGTTGCATACGAGATTTCTGCCTGTATTACTTTCCTTATTTTTAGCCTTTCCGTTTTTCATTGCTTTGTTGATCTTATAAAATCTGGTTCTTCCCTTCAGTTAAATATACACTAAAAACCTAAACACACTCTAAAAACCTTTTCTCTCTGATATTGGGCAAAGTTCTGAACTCCAACCGTGGTTTGTGAGTGCACACAATCTATGGTGTTGTGCTAATCTCGGAGGGCAATCGCAGTGGTTATACTTGCACCGGGGGTAGCGTGAAATCGTCTTTTAGGACAGTGGTTCTCCCACGTCGCAGCGATTCCTTTTCATCCTCATTACTGTAAGTTTATTTATTGTTTAACAACGTGGACCTGGTTCACATTAGCATTAGTGTGAACCACGCTAAAAGCATGTATCATTTCTGAACAATCCACTATATCATTCAGAAACTCATTATATCATACGTAAAACCCATTATTTATATTATTCGAAACATACTATATCATGCGTAAACTACATCATTTTTAAACAATACACTATATTGTTCAGAAACCCACTATATCATGAAGAAGCTCACTATATCATTCGAAAACATACTATATCGAAACTCACTATATCATTCAGACACTCACTATATCATGCAGAAATTACATCTTTATATATGTTAAAGCACGTGTCATGATATATACTACGTACACAGCCTACATCTTCATGCATGTTAAAGCATTAAAAATAAATCCCCCACTATATGGCATATAATTCCACAATATTTTCCGTTAGTAAAATCCACTATATTGTATATAAGTTCACTATATCTCTATAAACATCACTATATGAAGTTAATATCAATTACCAACCCGGTGCACACTAAGATAGTGTGCACCGGGACCATCTAAGTTTTTTTTAAATATTTATACGCCCCTCTTTTATCAATTACTTCCCCCCCATAAGTGAAACATAATCTTTTCCTTTCCTCTCATACTAGGGAAAAAGCTCATGTAAAGAGCTGATCATGGGCGGGATAATCCGCTAGGCCCGTCTATCCGACCTGCAAAATTGGACGGGCTTGGATAGCTTTTTTTTAAAAAAAATTGAAAATTTGGACGGGCCAAATTCGTCCATTAACGTTAACAGATAGGTAGCGACAATAAAAAGTACCTAATGGACAAGCTCGCTGAGCCCGTTAACCTTTAATATTATATTTTTTCATGAGTTTTATTAATTATTACTACCATTACAGTTTACAATTGGTTTGACATGTATTAAAGCATAATTTGAGTTCCATTATTTTGAATGTTCATTTATATATATATATATATATATATATATGTGTGTGTGTGTGTGTGTGTGTGTGTGTGTATATGTATATATACGTGTGTGTGTGTCTATATATATATATATATATATATATATATATATATTCATTCCACACTCTTATGTTTTCCCTTTCACTTTAATTTATATCTTCTTTCACAATTTTTTTTAATATTTATTGACAGTTGAACATTACATAACTTTTTAACATTATTTTTTATTGCCTTAAGAACTTCAATTCTTTTCTTGAGATGTGTATAAGTTTCGCTTATTAGATAATTATGTGGCATGTCTTTTCCTCCTAAAAAACATATTTTGAATCTCGTTTACCCGTAGGGGTCCGTCCGCTAATATAAAAGGGTGGGTAGCGGCAAAAAAAATCCTGCTTTTGAGATTCAGACAAAATTTTGAGTAAGCCGCCCGACCCGTTTCCCATCCAAGCCCGCTAGCTCATGATCATCTCTAGTGTAACTCCATACCCTTACTCACAAGCGCTCGTGTCGTGACGATCGTTGTGCTAACCTCGGGGAATAAAATATAAAGACCTTGGATGCGCCAAATCTCGTTTTCAAGGTTGTGATTTATCATTACACAACAATTCCAAAAAGTTCTATTGTAATTTACCCTTGAGCTCTTGTGCTGGAAGAGCAGGCAAATCTTCGATTTGAACTTGTCATTCTTTTTTATTTTATTTTGTGACGATTATCTAGAGAAAAAAAAGCTTTCTTTTGGAGATGTATAGGGTTTTAT
Source organism: Beta lomatogona (assembly GCA_947646795.1). Lineage (NCBI taxonomy): Eukaryota > Viridiplantae > Streptophyta > Magnoliopsida > Caryophyllales > Amaranthaceae > Beta > Beta lomatogona. The sequence goes on from CANSNZ010001114.1 coordinate 247,504, forward strand.
TGTCTTATATCAGCATGTCTTGGGGTACGATGATCTTATAATTCTAGATATTCTCTAAATAGTTTTGTTTACGAGTCACACAAACTTCTTGTATACTCCATTTCTGTCACGTTCTTGTTTCTCCCTCATCGTAAGTTAATGATATACGACATCCCTTGCTCGTAAGTACGTCATATTAATCAAATCACATATATGTCCCTTGTTCAACTTCGTTACCTTTACCTTATCAAACTAATATTTTATATTTTGTGCAATTTAAATCAAACACGTTACTCGATCCTAAATCTAACATAAATGGAAAGAGCAAATATATTTGAACTCTCAGCTAGCATTGAGGAGATTGCTATTGAGATAGGTACCAAATAGTATTACTATAAATGTATGTGAATGCAAAAGTTTATGGAAATGGAGAAAAACATTACTACAAAATGCTCATCATGTGTGGGAAATTATGAATAAAGACGAAGAGAACATCGTACTGCCTAATTCCTAGCAAACTTTGGCTGGTGCCTTTGTTTTGTGCCAATCTCTCTAACCCAATTGCAAGTTGCGCACATTGCATCGCCAGTCGGTGGGGTTTAGAATTTTCCCAAGCACACAAAAATTTACTGCAAAGCAGTAAATTTAGGAGGTGAAGCATACATGTATGGTCCTTACAAAAAATCTTCTAAAAGAAGATCTGTCATTACTCTCCTTGCATTAAGTTGACAAGAAAAAACAAAATGTCAGGAGTCTGTATTATCCTTTATCAAACCAAAAGAAGATTTAACCATTATTTTTGAATTATGGATGGCTCATTCGTTGTCTAGGAGTCTATGGGACAATTTGGGGGGGGGGCTAATTAATTGTAATTGAACTCACTTGATCAATGACAGAACACATACATAAGTAGGGTTGAAATTTATTCGGATAAAAATCGAAATCTAATCCAATCCAAACTGAATTAGTAATTTGGATTGGACTCGAACTATATATGTTCGAATTGGATTCAGATTGAGATTTTTTGGAATTTTAGATTTTATATTGAGGGTGATTGGATCCAAACATCTAAAATAATCAAATAGCAAATAAGCCATGTATTATATATTTGGAAGTGGGCTTAAGTGTTTTAAATAACATTTATGGGTAAATGGGTTTGTATGAATTATTAGTTGTTATTACTGAATTTTTATGGGATTGTATGAATTATTTCTATTATAGAACAATTTATTTTCATACTCGTACCTAAACTATTTCATTAAAAAAAATAGTGTTCAAGATATTGGATATTTGGAATTGGATCCGACCTAGTGTCTGAATATTAGGATTGGATTTGTTTCGACACAGACTCTGATTGGTTTGGATTTAAATTGGAAAATTGAAATCCAAATTTTATTCGTATTGGATTGGACTAGGCCTAAATCCAAACTGTAGACCGAACTTTCACCTCTATACATAAGCTTTTGTATTATGCACTATTATGCATCTTTGTATATATTTTTTTTATGAATGAAAATACTCTTGGGATTATTGGGCTTTAGTATTTCTCGTCATATTTCCTTACTATTTTCTTACTACGCCCTAAATAATACATATATTTATGAATTTTATTTTTGTTTAAAATTCTTATTAGTATTTTTGGTTTTTGTCTAATAATTTATGTATAACACGTTTTGAAGTTAGGATGTTTCGTTTGTCTTTAACTTCTAAAATTCATATTTGTTAACAGATTTGGAAAAAAAAAATTGGACTTATTGAAATAGTAGAATTTGCTTATTAATTTCGAAACCCACTTATAATTTATAAAATCTACTTCCTTTTCAAAAGAAAAACAAGTACCCGTTTATAAAGAATAGGGAAAAAGGTGAAAAGTAACCCATACGGGGAAAAGTATTTACCTTTCGTATTTATCGTATATCAGCCGTATTTATATGATATTTTTTTTCTTTTTTCTCCCTCCTTCACTTCTTCTTCCTCTCTAACCACCAACACCTACCCACCATGGTGGAACCAAACTAATTTTTTGTTCCCACCATGGTGAAACCAGAAAAAATGGTCGGTTGAACCATGGTGGATACAAAAAAATTATTTCGGTTACTACTAAAAAATTCTAACAATTTTATTTTTTTGAGGTAAAAAAATAAAAAATACATATAAAAATACGATATTTAGTAAACCCCGGCCCTCTAAAAAAAACTGAAAAGTATTACACGTATTGATGGAGTATAGTACATATATATGAAGTCATAGCAAATGACATGCAACGTCAGGATGGCCGAGTGGTCTAAGGCGCCAGACTCAAGTTCTGGTCTTCGAAAGAGGGCGTGGGTTCAAATCCCACTTCTGACATGTTTTTTTTTTCCTTTTCTAATCTTTACGCTAGACGGCCAGAAGAGTACTATTATTATTTATTACTAGTCCACTTCCATAGAATTTTAAATATGAATTATGTCAACGATAAACGACTAAACATATGACATGCATCCCACCCAACAATTTTAATATATTTTTCTTCAATAATCCGCAGACCTGCACTAATTACACTAGTTTACCTGCATGTTGACGAGGTTTACAACATGGTTGTGGTATTGTGCTATTGGTTGTTCGTTAGATAAAAATATGCTGGACAATCTCAGTTCGTACTCCAAGTCTTGAACAAGACATTAATGATTGGGCAACATGTACTCTTTGGATAGTAGTATTTGTTGAGAAAAGTATAATACTATAAAAGAGAACTTTGTTTTTAATTACTTTTTAAAATTAGAAAGATTGTAGCAAAATTCAAAAGATGACCTACATTGGGTCTAGGGTGGTACATGTCAACCCTTTTTTAAAAAAATTGAGTATTTTTGGGGGGGAAAATAACGGAGAAAACTACAGTCTACAAGGTGCATATGTGTTAAGGTAATCAACTATTAAACCTATCGTCTTTGACTCTTAGGTCATGCTCTCTTGGGCACAATACTAGTTCAGTTTTGCTTAATTCAGTTAATTTCCTCTCACAGTTTCAATTCAGTCCAGTTCATACTCACTTCAGAGTTTGACCTACATTGGGTCTTGGGTGGTACATGCCCACCATTTTTTTAAAAAAAATTGAGTACTTCTTAGGGGGGAAATAAACAAAAGTGAAGGAGAAAGTTGCATCTACAAGGTGCGTGTGTTAAGGTCAACTATTTAACCTATCGTCTTTGACTCTTACTCCATGTTCTCTTGGGCACAATATCAATTCCGTTCGGTTTAATTTCCAGTTTCCTCTCACTCGTTTCAATTCACTCCAATTCATACTCACTTCATTTCAATACTAGCGATTACTCAAAAGAATAGGATTTAGTTAAATTAAAAGAAAAGAAAAAAATACGCAATTTCCTAGATACCATCCAAAAAGTGTTGTCTTGTAAAAAGAAACTCTAAATAGTACTGGTTTGAGTAGAGAGAACTTTTATTAGTTCCATAATTATGTATTCAAATAATACCTTTGTTGCAATTTACTGCTTATTGGCCCAAGCGTAGCACTGCATATATAATATATAAATTTGTTTATTTTGAATACAAATATATATAATCAAATTTAAACAGTTAATAAAATAATTTATTAAATATAATTTGACAAAAGAAAGATTTTTTTTTCTAATATATAGAATCTTTTTTCTTCCTAGAATATCTCACAAACGATTTAGGTGGAAAAATTTCGAATGGAACAGTGACATGCACCATTTTTTATTTCCGTTTAAGACTTTGAGTATAATGCAATAGATCAGATGATGCTATTAGTAGAAACATCTCATATTTTGTACAACATATATCATGCTTTAATAATGACATGATATTAAAATTAACAATAGCCCCCCAATAAACAAAATTGTAACGGTGTAACCCCATCAAATACTAACTAGAGCTGACCATTAACCCACCAAATTTATGCACTTTAGTAAAAACCCCATTTATACAGTCAATATCTACATCATTTACCCATTTTATGTACTTTTTAGTAATCCCACCCAAAATTGTAGCGTTTGCATATCTAATCTAATTATACATTATAGCCAACTAAAGTCGCTCAGGATAACATTTGGTTCTTCTTTCAAACAGCAATGTAAGTCCCTATATTTTAACAAACTCAGATATAGTATAAAAATATAAATGGAATATTTGATACTACTAACCATATATACATAAATTTTATATGTAATTATAAAAAATAAGAATTTCTAACAATATGAAAAAATAATTGTAATGACTAATCATAGCATCTATAATAATTGTTCATAATATTATTTTTCCCACCAATTATTATATTATTTAATTTCCTCATACAGTTATTTTATTTTTAAATTCTAGAAATTCTTTCAACAACACAATATGCTATTTCTACAACAAATTTTAGCCCGTGTATGATAAGGGCCACAAGCCTATTAAGAATTTGTATAGTAGAAATTATTCCAGATAGAGTGAGGAAAACTTTCGGCTCATATTACTGGCAGACTGGCAGTTATTCAAACATTATTCAGCTTCCACACATAACAAAAAAGACGGGGACCGCAATTATCGATTTAAGGAAAAGAGTACTCCAGTTTCTCTCTCCACCACCATATCTCATAACTAGTGGGGAGAATATCCAACACATTTTAAACAATGGTGGACTATAAATAGCTCCGACCTCTAGCCTTAGTAGGTGTAGCCCTTAACAAACATACCCTTCTTTGATTCTTCGTTCTCCCCTTCGGCAGAGTAACGTCCGAGTTGAGCAAGGGAGTTTGCCTTCGCACGCACCAAAAGAGCTTTCTTGGCAGCTTCTACATTTTCAGGACGTCCCTGCCATGTCTTAAGAACGCTGTTCTGTAGTGCACGTGCATACGAGAAAGAGACATGCCACGGGTTGGGACCTTGGTTCATTGCGTTGAGGTTTAAGGTTGCTTCTACTTCTGATTGACCGCCAGACAAGAACTACATAGCACAGGAAATATAAATGATTTTAATCTCAAAACTTCACATGACAACAAACCAACAATCAGAATCAAGGAAACAGAAGCCATGTATTAGCCACACGGCCCACGCCCACAACATTAATGCTCGAGTTTCGGAGTCCTATAGTATAAGTGTATTTCCTGTCAACCTTTGAGACTACTCCTTGTCTAGTTGTCTACTTCTACTTCAGTTACATGAAAACTAGTTTAGGAATTTAGATCAGGTGAAGGATGGAGGAGAAGGAAAGGATAAAAGGAAGCAACATATGTACACTTTCGTACACAAAAAAATAAGGGAACAAATGAGCAGCATCTAAAGGAGAGGAGAATAAGAGTAATCCCATAGTTTGAAAATGCGGTTTCGATTATGATCGCGGTAACGGTCACGGTGATGCCGGATGATATCGGCTTAGACCATGAGATATCCCTAGAACCCGCCTAAAACGTGTTTTTTTTACACCTTTACGATGCGGGTATTATCGGTTTGGTAGATTTGAAAACCTTTACGATACGATGCGGCCTTGTTTTGACACCATAAATCCATTTGCCTTCCCTCTCTCTTTCTAATGTACGCAATCTTTCTAGTTGGGATATCTGGAAGAGTTATGAAACCCAATATTAAGTGACCTTATTAAGAATATATCACCTCATGACTTCCAACATCCCCCCATAACTCTCTCTACACCCCCTTCAGTTGTCTCTTCGATGGTTGTTCTCCCCTCCTCACTTTCTTTCTCCTCCCCTCCAACCCACACATTCAAAGTCACACAAGCTTTTTCCATGGGTATAACCCCCCCTTTTTCCTTCCACACACTATCCTTTCTTCAATAATTTTCTCGACTGCATATACTTCAAATCTAGGGTTTCATATGCATAACTAGAATTTATAATCCATCTTCCTCCTAATTCAAAATCTAGGGTTCTAAAATTTCAAAGTGAGTCCTCAACCATACTCATTCTCATTTTGGAGAAGCTTCAGCTTTTCTGCTAGATTTTTAGGTCATCCTTCTTGATTTTGCAAAAATAAACTCTTTCACGCCTTTTACTCGACTTTTGTGTATTGAATTGGAAAACAAATCCTCCCCTTCCTTCCCCTTCACTCCGTCTCCTCCCTCTTCACTCCAAAATTACAAGTTTCAAACAGGCATACCATGATTCCAGGAACCAAATACAAAAGTAAGTTTCAAAGAAGCATACCATAATTCCAGGAACAGCAGGAGGTACTCTCCTCTTAAGCATTTGAAGTGTATGTTCCGCAATGGTCTCTGGGGAAGCCTTCACTTTGTGCTCGGCTCCTGGGGTAACCATGCTGGGTTTAAGAAGAATTCCTTCAAAAACAACATTGTTCTGAGCCAAGTAGTAAAACACTTCAGCCCACACCCGCTCCGCTACTTCAAGAGTTCTCTCAATTGGGTGGTCACCATCAAGAAGGATTTCTGGTTCCACTATAGGCACAAGACCATTATCCTAAGAAAAGATAAGCAGTTAATATATTAGCTTCAGGTGACAATTCATAGAATAGAACTAGTCATAGACCACCTGCTCAGGTGACAGTTCATAGAATAGAACTAATCAAAGACAAAAACCTATCTCTGGCAAACTACCATTATTACAAGTAACCTACTCCTATACACGTCTTTCAGCAAGATTTGCTACTGCAACGTGCATGAAGAACCTGAGGAAATTTCCCAGCAATTTATTCACATCATGCAAAACGAAAGAGAGCATTCACATCATGCAAAGATAAGCACTCTTTTATATGCCCCAATAGAGCCTTAATTTTTAATTAAAGCATCCTTGACTAACAGTCTGGACACCAAAAGGGTAATAGTTCAGTTGATGTACTATAAACAGGTAATTATATAATCAGACAATCACAAGATACAATTTTTCACTGAACAATTATTTTATCATAGGCACAGCCCCCTAGCTCTATGCAGTGCTGGGCTTGCCTAAGGGCTATGACAAGTGTGAGGAATATAACCAGATTGGGCTTTTCTTGGCCACCTCACTGAACAATCACAAAAAATGCAGAAAGAATATCAAGAAAAACATGATTTTTTTTCGTACCTGAGAAATAGCAGCATAACGAGCAAGTCCCCATGCAGCTTCCTTCACAGCCAAAGCAGAAGGTCCACATGGAACACTAACAACTGTACGCCTGTGTTTGCACATGCAAACAAGCAATGTCAAGATATTTGCAAAAGATGGACAAAACAAAAAATAGCACAAGTTTTTACAGCTGAAAAAGGTATCAGGAGCAGGGAAAAAAAACGCGGTCGCGGTCGCGTTCGCGTTGTCAAAGGGAACGGCTTGTAACGGGGGGAATAGAACGTTTCAAGGCCAACGCGGCGTGAAGTTTTTTAAAAAATTCTCATTAATACGTTCTAACCTTATTTGCATTGTTTTAGTTATTAAGCATTATTACAACATAACATAACCAAATCTATCAGAATATCATGTTTCATCAACTATATAATCAACTATATAATTAAATCATCAAATATTTTTGGCCAATGTTTGAAAAGAACGGATGTAACAGGAATAAAAACGTTGTAACGCGGGCGAGTTCGCGTTACGGAACGGACAACGCGGCGAGAAGTATGTGATTTTTATTATGGCGTTCCGTAACGGGATTTCGCGGAACGGCAAATCCAAAATCCGTTACAGAACGGCCGTTCTGTAACGGAACGGGAGAGTTTTAATTCCATGATCAGGAGTGAGGACCACAAAACTATTTGCCAACCATGTCATGAAACCACTCCCACCCGCTGCCCACATACTGGCTCACCATTTCACAATTGGCTCACAGGTGACAATTGCAAAAAGAAAAAGTAAAAAAAAAGAACAAGAAACAGAAGTTAAATAATCTGAGTTTAGCACAGGTGACAATCGGCTCACCATTTTGCAAAACGAGCACCCTGTTTATAGTATTCAGCAGATCTTGAAGCCAAACCATCTAACCCTTGGCACCAAGATTCATTATTTGACCCAGGCAATGGAGACAAACCCTGGAAGAATGAAGACAGAAGCGAACCATTAAAAAAATATGAATTCACCATCGAGCATCAATTATTCAATAGAATACAAGCATGAACATGTGGAAGTCACAGGCAACTTCTTCAATCTTCATACCTTGTCGACTTTGATGCCAGGTACAATGTTTTCATCACGTAGACACTGTACAAAACTCTTTCCATCTGTTGTAGATTGGTAAAGTGTTTCCTCAAATAGAATGGAACCGGAAATGTATTCACCCAGGCCAGGAGTTGTAAGAAGAAGCTGTCGGTATGCCTGACGATTGGCTTCTGTGTTATCTAAGCCAATAGATGCCAACCTCTTTCCACAAGTTGCATTAGATTCATCAATGGCAAGGATACCACGTCCAGGAGAGGCAATAGTTTTCTGCAGAGTTAACACAAAATAAAATAAAAAGACAATTAGGATGTAGACAAGACTACTACCAGAACCTTCCTGCAGTTTTAGCATCTAAATAAGCCTCGATCAAGGATCTGACCACAAGAGAAATCAAAAATAAATCAAGACAAGAAATTTTAGCAAAAAAATTGGATGACAGCATTCTCGACCTCTTTGATGCATATCAATGCTGATATTAAAAGTATGAACTTCGGCAAACACGATGCTACCGAATTATATCTTAGTTCCTAACTCACCCTATGTGGATCTCTATATGATAGGGTTTAATATATAACCTATGAATTTCATTAAATACGATACAGATACAATGATATAAATGCTAAGACCATTGCATACGACATCAATACACTTGTCTCACAAAATTCCACCCATTCGATGATGCAAGGTATGGGGGCATAACAACTTTATAGGAGAAGATCAACAAGGCCACCACTTTACAACAACAAAAACAGAAAGTAATCTCGATTAGAGGTTTTATATGTTTTGGCACAACACACACCAAACTAAAGCAACGGAAATCGATATGGAAAGGAGAAGGAGAAAGGAGAAGGAGATTTAAAAATCCAATTAAAATGTTTGATTTAGTTCACCTTTATGACTCAAATCTATTGCTAAAGACAGAATATAAGCTTAGTATTTTTTTCACCTTATCTAAACTTAAATAATAGTCATAAAACAAACTTGGTAAACCTTATAAAGAATCTGAACACACAATATGTTAATTTAATCAACTCAAGGTGAACATAGCAAGGCCATGCATCATTTGGGAAACCCCAAGCTCACATGATGTCACAATTTTTTGTCCATGTATCAAACAACTACAAGTCTACAATAGTATGTTACATCGCAATTATCGTATATTGAAACCAAAGTCTGAGCATCTGGTTTGGTTTCAGTTAGAGGTGGTAAAAATTGACATGAATGACACCTGACACAAAATTAGGAGGTTTAGATTGCATTTTTCAGTAGGTTAACCAGACACGACCCACTTAAATAGCTTGGGTTAACATTGAACTTTCAAACAATTCAAACTTTTCTCTTATTTCCCTTGAAAAAAATCAATTCTTTTCCTATTAATTGATTCAAGCTTTGTTCTTTGGTTGTTGCATACAATCCATCTAGACGTAATTTGATTAAGTTACCAGGCTAATTTATCCGGTTAATAAACGAGTCGGGGAAGAGTTGAAGGTTGCTAACGGCCTAACGCGCTCAAAAAATACGTCGACTTAAGGTCTGGGGGGAGTCCACCCCTTTAAAATGTGAACCCATCTGCAAGCCCTAATTGCCGTCCACCGTCAATTTAGTTTAATGCATCAAAATCTATACACACACCCTTAAAAAAAAAGTTGAGACAAGTAAATCATCTAAAAAATGCAATAAACCTAACAAAATTTATCCCACCACACTCATCAATAAGTAGAAGACGACATTTTAGTAACACAAATGAATAATTCAATTATTGACAATGACTTGTGATCTCCATCGAAAATGAAATAAAGTAGTGCAATTTTTTTCCAATAACTCATACTACACGGCACCAAACCAAATACTACAGACAAACAATCATATAAATCCACAACTTGAAAAAACCTAATACTTATAAATCAGATCATCCATAAAAAAGAATCGAGATTTCGAATAATATAATCAAAATTAAGATCCGAAATAGAGAAAATAAAGGAGAGAGAAATACGGCTGTTTTGACGAGTTCGTCGACGTAAGATGAGGAGGAAGCGCGGACGACGGAGAGGGAGACTCGACGAGTTGGAAAAGCGACGGAAGAAGAAGAAGATGATGATACGTTGCGTTGAGTGAAGGAGTGTTGACCGATCCACTGAGAAGACGCAGCGTTTAGCTTCACCAAACTTGAAGTCGCCATTTTTACTCTACTTTCTCTCTCCTGTTTTTTCTGTAAAAGCGTCGAATGTAAATTGGAGCAGAGAGAGTGAGAATAGAGATGTAGGCAGCCACCAACCCACCAAAAGAACAGGTTAAAAGGTCTGCTGTTGTGCTGTGCTACTGATGATGAATATAAAATTGAGAGTTCTGTTCGCTAACAACAACTCTTAAAACTGTTGTTTTCTAGGAAAGTCCGCGCACATCATCAAATTTGGGGAATTTTTTCCTTCGATAATGCTAAAATGGGTATTAATTCCCGAAATGCATGAGTTTAAATTAATTCCCTGCATCGCCCACGTGGTGACAAAGATGCGAGAATTTTTTTTTTAACAAAACCGCTACTCCAAGTAGCGGTTAATACCAATAATGTAAAGTTGACCGCTACTTCAAATAGCGGTTAAATGATGTCCCTAAGCACAAGCTTATAAAAGCGCATGCATATAAACCGCTACTTCAAGTAATGCTAATACCAATAATGTAAGTTGACCGCTACTTCAAATAACGGTTATATGACGTCCCCGAGACAAGCTTATAAAAGGGATGTATATAAACCGCTACTGGAAGTAGCGGTTTACTATGAACAAAACAAAAAAAAAAAAAAAAATTTTTTTTTTTTTTTTTTTTGTAAACCGCTACTTCAAGTAGCGGTTTTGCTTAAGAAACCGCTACTCCCAAGTAGCGGCTTTACCCTATATACTTGTTTTCAAATAACTTGAAGTTAACCGTTACTTCAAGTAGCGGTTTGCTTTGAAAAAAACAATTTTTATGGCGTGCCGTCCTACGTGGACGGTATCCATGAATTAATTTGAACTTAAGCACATTTCATGAATTAATACTCATTTTAGCATTATTGAAGGAAAAAATTCCAAATTTGGGATGTTATTTGGACAAAAACCGAAATCTAATACTCCGTTCGTCCCAAAATATAGTTCCTATTTTTATTTTGGGTGTTTCAAAATATAGTTTCTATTTTCATAATTAGTTCCATATTTTTCCATAATTTGTCTAGAAAACCGCATCCCATCATTTATTTGCTTCTTGAATTTTGTTTTTTGCTTTGTTTATTCAACTCAAGTGTTACAATTAACGCTCTTTCACCAATTATTCTTCATTATCTCTCCTAAAATCATCTTTTCCCATACAATATTTATTTAAATAAACAAAAAAACCTTCACTATCCCCCCTTAGATTTTACTTCGCATAAATTACCGTGAAAAAAGGGAAATGGGAACTATATTTTTTTGGAATGGATGGAGTATAATTCAAATAGAACTAATAGACTCGAATGATGTTCGAATTGAGTTTTTTTTTTTTTTTTTGAAGAATTGGATTTTTGGATTGGATTAGATTGAGAGTAAATTGGATTCAAAATTTCAAAATAATCGAATCGTTCATATGCCCTATATTGTATATTTATGCTTGGGCTTAACTATTTTATTTTTTAAAATCTCAAATGCTCCGGCAGCCCCCTTCTCCTAAAAGTATAATCTTAACTTGATGCTATAAAGTTGAATTTGTTGGGTAGTTGAACATGTTTTTAGGTTGTTGTTGAACCTTTTGTTGTAATGAAATATTAGTTGTTATTAGTTTATTAATATTTTTTTATAAAATTGTATGAATAATACATATATTATCAAACACTTTTTTTTTTATGCTCATGCCAAATTTATTTCGTCAAAAAAATAGTTTAAAAATTTTAGATAATTCAGATCGCATGCAATCTAGTGTCTGAAAATTCGAATTGAACTGGTTTGGATTCAAACTCTAATTGGTTTGGAAAATTAAAATCAAAATTTTGTTCTAATCGAATTAGATTAAGCCTAAATTTAAACTAGAGACCAAAATGTTATTTTCTAGGAAAGTCCGCCCAGATCGAGATGGATTGTTCAAGTATAATACTCAGAATCTCAGATGGGAATTTCATTGGGAGTAGCTGGCCCAGCCCTTATGTCAGATGGGCCATCGTCCCAAAGAGGCTAAGTGGGCATGCCTCACTAATTTTGCTAACGTAAATCAATCAATATATATATATAAAGGATGAACTTTTCGGAAGCATAGGGAGCTCCTCAAGATTTCGAGCTCATATAGCGCGCCACGTAGGATTGTCACGTCATCAATTTATATTTTTATTTTTTACAAAAATAGAGTTCTAGATAATTTAAATACATATAAGGAGATTTGGATAAGCGAAATTTAGATTTTGTATTTGAATCAACAATCTAAATTATTATATCATGAAAATTGTGTATAACCTCCTCAAGATTTCGAGCTCATATAACGCGCCACGTAGGATTGCCACGTCATCAATTTATATTTTTGTTTTTTACAAAAATAGAGTTCTAGATGATTTAAATACATATAAGGAGATTTGGATAAGCGAAAATTAGAGTTTGAATTTGAATCAACAATCTAAATTATTATATCATGAAAATTTTGTACCATTGGAGAGTGCTCGAAATATGCTTCGAAATAAGATCCATTTATAATATAGTTGTACAACTTATGAAATATAGAGCACCGTGTAGGATTGTCATGTCATCAATTTTTATTTTATATTTTTTCTAAAAATAGAGTTCTACATTAGATTTAAATACATATAAGGAGTCTTGGATTAGCAGAAATTAGAGTTTCGTTTTGAATGAACAACCTAAATTATTGTATGATGTAAATTGTGTATAACTTTTGCTACCTAATTCAGAATATTATAATTTATGTACCATTAGATAGTGCTCGAAATATGCTTTGAAATAAGATCCATTTACAATATAGTTCTATAATTTATGAAATAGAGAGTGCCACTTAAGATTGCCATGTCATTAGTTTTTATTTTAAATATTTGAAAAAAAAGAATTCTATATATATTTAAATACATAAAAGAGTTTTGGATAGGGGTAGAGTTGCGTTTTGAATAAACAACCTAAATTATTATATTATGTAAATTGAATTTAACTTTTGCTACCTAATGCAAAACATTATAATTTTTTTACCATTAGAGAGTGCTTGAAGTATGCTTCAAAATATGATCTATTTACAATATAGTGTTACAACTCATGAAAATATATTAAATTAGATGCATTGTAGGACATTATTTAGTCTTTTTTTTAGATAAATATAATAATGGCTATAAGTATTAAGTATAGTGTATTATATGTGATCATAACATTGTATTATAACATGATTAAACATATTATCTTTCAAAACCTCAACCTTACTCAATTAAACTAAAACAATATAGTATTGCAACAAAATTTATTAACTAAAATCTATAGCGATAAAGTTACATATTAGAGTTTTGGATTATGTAAAAATTAGAGTTTGATTTAAATAAAACATCCTTAAAATATTATAAAGAGCTCCACCTAAGCATGCCGTGCCATTCTTATCATTTTTTAAGAAAGTATTATTTCTATCCTGCATCAATTAAATTATTACCCTCTACTTTCTTAAAGTATCATTCGGTATTATTCATGTTAAAAACCGTATTAGCTATTGTTAGTCATACCCGTTATTGGGATACCATTTAATTGGTTTGGACATGGTTTTTAAGGAAATAAAAATGGGTAGTCTAGCATAGAGGTACCTCTTTAGTTAACTAGAGTAGGGGACAAATAAATCCTTATTAAAGTAAACGCAACTTTATAAGGCAATTCGGGTAATTAATGATGGTTTTATTAACATAAAGTAAAGGTAGTATTGTCAACTGTAGTTTCTTTTTTTACCAAAAGTGGAATGGTTCCAAAAGATGAAACTACCTAAAGTGGTAATTGTTGTAATAAAAAAAGAACGGAGGAAGTATGTAAATACAATGATCTTGAAAAATCTCATTTTACAACAACACAAAATCAACAATAATTTTAACAAAAAATTTGCAATAAAATAAAATAAACAAACAACCCCGTGCTTCGCACGGGCTTCAAACCTACTATATATATATAAAGGAGGAACTTTTCGGGAGCATAGGGAGCTCATCAAGATTTCAAGGCCATAGAGCGCGCCACGTAAGAATGACATATCATCAAATTTTATTTTTATCTTTTCAAAAAATAGAATTCTACATATTTGGATAAGCGAAAATTAGAGTTTGGCTTTAAATGAACAACCTAAATAATTATATTATGTAAATTGTGTATAACTTTTGGTACGTAATTCGGAATATTATAATTTTTATACTAGTGGATAGTGCTCGAAATATGCTTTGAAATAAGACCCATTTACCATATAGTTCTACAACTTATGAAATATTGAGCGCCACGTAGGATTGCCATGTTATTAATTTTAATTTTAAATATTTTAAAAAAATAGAGTTCTAAATATATTTACATACATAAGTTTTGGATAGGGAAAACTTAGAGTTTCGTTTTGAATAAACAACCTAACTTTTGCTACGTAATTCAAAACATTATAATTTTTTTTACCATTGGAAAGTGGTTGAAATATGCTTCAAACGGATCATAAAAAAGGGAAAGTTTGATAAGTTTTGATATGGTGAATGATTGATGAAGATGTTTTTTTTTCTCTTAAATAGTATTTTTGATTATTAGTAGATGTTAGTTTTATATTTGATTAATTTTATTCATGATACCATCATTATGATCTTCTTTTTGGCTTTCCCATCTTCCATTCTATACGCGTTAGTGTTTATGTGCTATATTAAAAGTTAAAGTTGTGGTTGTCACTCATGTTTTTCTCTATTATTTTGCATCTATTAAATTATTACCCTCTACTTTCTTAAAGTATCATTCGGATATTTTTCATATTAAAACTGTGTTAGCCATTGTTAGTCATATCAATTATTGGGATACCATTTAACAATAGACTTAGCTACAATATTCAATTGAATATTAAAAAATATAGAATTTATATATCGCAATAACAAGTCTAGAAATTAGAGTATAATGACAAATACTTTCTTTGTTCTTTTTCCACGGCAACAATGGGGTTGGACATGGTTTTTAAGGAAATAAAAAAAATGGATAGTTTAGCATAGAGGTACCCCTTTAATTAACTAGAGTAGGGGATAAGAAATCCTTAATAAAGTAAACGCAACTTTATGAGGCAATTTGAGTAATTAATCATGGTTTTATTAACATAAAGTTAAGACAATATTGTCAACCATAGTTATTTTTACCCAGAAGTAGCGTGGTCCCAATAGATGAAACTAACCAAAGTGGTAATTGTTGCAATAGAAAAAGAACGAATGAAGTATGTAAATACAATGGTGTTGAAAAATCTCATTTTACAACAACACAAAATCAACAATGTAAACAAAATTTTACAAAAAATAAAATAAGCAACAAACCCGTGCAACGCACGGGCTTCAAAACTAGTATATATATATAAAGGAGGAACTTTTCGGGAGCATAGGGAGCTCCTCAAGATTTCGAGCTCATTGATTGCGCCACGTAGGATTGCCACATCATCAATTTATATTTTTATTTTTTACAAAAATAGAATTCTAGATGATTTAAATACATATAAGGAGATTTGGATAAGCGAAAATTAGAGTTTGGATTTGAATCAACAACCTAAATTATTATATCATGAAAATTGTGAATAACTTTTTCTACGTAATTCGGAATATTAAAATTTTTATACCATTGAAGAGTGCTCGAAATATGCTTCGAAATAAGATCCATTTATAATATAGTTGTACAACTTATGAAATATAGAGCGCCATATAGGATTGTCATGTCATCAATTTTTATTTTTTTCTAAAACTAGAGTTCACATAGATTTAAATAAATATAAGGAGTCTAGGATAAGTAGAAATTAGAGTTTCGTTTTGAATGAACAACCTAAATTATTATATTATGTAAATTGTGTATAACTTTTGCTACCTAATGCAGAATATTATAATTTTTGTACCATTAGATATTGCTCAAAATATGCTTTGAAATAGGATCCATTTACAATATAGTTCTACAATTTATGAAATAGATAACGCCACTTAAGATTGCCATGTCATTAGTTCTTATTTTAAATATTTGAAAAATATAGAATTTCACATATATTTAAATACATAAAAGAGTTTTGGATATGGGGAAATTAGAGTTGCGTTTTGAATAAACAACCTAAATTATTATATTATATAAATTGAATTTAACTTTTGCTACCTAATTCAAAACATTATAATTTTTTTACCATTGGAGAGTGCTTGAAATATGCTTCAAAATAGGATCTATTTACAATATAGTTTTACAACTCATGAAAATATATTAAATTAGATGCATTGTAGGGCATTCTTTAGTCTTTTTTATAGATAAATATAATAATGGCTATAAGTATTAAGTATAGTGTATTATATGTGATTATAACATCTGATTATAGGTCCAATTTACAGGATTAAACATATTATCTTTCAAAACCTCAACCTTACTAAACTAAACTAAAACAATATAGTATTGCAACAAAATTTATTAACTAAAATCTACAGCGATAAAGTTACATACTTCCTCCGTTCTGTTTTAAATGAAACGTTTGCTTTTTCACGCAACCCAACTCACTTCTTTAATCACTAATATCTTTAGTTGTGCACATGTAAAAAATATAAAAAAGTTATAATTTGATAGTATGCATCGAGACGAATCTAACAAGATCCCACTTGACTATGTTTTTCTTTATATAATAGCGATACATTGGAGTCAAAATTGATCAATAAATAGTGTCATTTCACCCAATGTTTCATTTAAAAAGTAACAGAGGAAGTATTAAAGTTTTGGATTATGTAAAAATAAGAGTTTGATTTAAATAAAAACAGCCTTAGAATATTATAAAGAGCTCCACCTAAGCATGGCATGTCATTCTTATCAATTTTTAAGAAAGTATTCTTTCGGTCCAAAGATCAATTAAATTATTACCCTCTACTTTCTTAAAGTATCATTCGGTATTATTCATGTTAAAACCATATTAGGTATTGTTGGTCATACCTGTTATTGGGATACCATTTAATAATAGAGTTAGCTACAATATTCAATTGAATATTAAAAATTACTACCTCCGTCTCATAATAGTTTGAACACTTTCCTTTATGTTTGTCCCAAATTAGTTAGAACACTTCCATTCTTGGCATGATCCCACCATTAATATATTATTTCTTTTACACATCTTTGGCCCACATTCTACCTTTTATCAATAAAAAGTTACCCAACTTTCTCTCTTCTCTAATAAAAAATACCCAACCAACTCCTATCACATCTACTTTTTAAATAAAAAAACATTTGATAACCACACCACAACTTATCACCTTAAACTACGTGTCCCAACAAGTGTTCAGATCTTTCTGGGACGGAGGGAGTATAAAATTCATATATCACAATAACAAATCTAGAAATTACAGTATAATGACAAATACTTTCTCCGTTTTTTTCTACTTCGACAATTGGTTTGGACATGGTTTTTAAGGAAATAAAAAATGGGTGGTTTAGCATAGAGATACCTCTTTAGTTAACAAGAGTAGGGACAAATAAATCCTTATTATAAGGCAATTCGGTAATTAATGATTGTTTTATTAACATAAAGTGAAGGTAATATTATCAATCTGCAGCTTTCTTTTTTTACCAAAAGTGGAATGGTTCCAAAAGATGAAACTACCTAAAGTGGTAATTGTTGTAATAGAAAAAGAACGGAGGAAGTATGTAAATACAATGATCTTGAAAAATCTCATTTTACAACAACACAAAATCAACAATAATTTTAACAAAAAAATTTACAATAAAATAAAATAAACAACAACCCGTGCAACACACGGGCTTCAAACCTAGTTACAAGGCATTGGGAAATGAAAGGAAGAAAGTTCAACATTCAAATGTTCCACAATGTCCATGAGCCATTTGACATGCCCCATGGCCCATTCTCACAGAGGAGTCATAAAACTCCAATGGATAGTAGATAGCCTATCCATTATCAGATAAAATATTATAATTTTAGAATATTAAAACACATAAACAGGGGTGATGTATGTATATATAAATAGGGGCATGTTCATAAATAACCAGTGTCTCATAAACACAAATAAAGGGTTCTTACAAATAACCAGTTGCACTTTTTGGAGAAAAAGCTCAACGAAACACATTAGTCGATATAAGTTTTACTTTTTGGCAGAGATCAAAGTTTCACTTTTTGACAAAAGGTTGTCTTTTTGAATTTTTATTTGATCACAGTTTTACTTTTTGACAAAAAGGTTCTCTTTTTTAAAAATTATTATGGCTAAGGTTGCCCACTATCGATTAGTGTTTTATCACTAGTCATCCTCACAGGCTCACCCCATCTCATCTCCATCCACTCTATCCTACGTACGCCTTTTTTTACATGCCCTACGTACACCTATTTAACAATTAATTTAAGTTAATTCCTTATTTTTGTAACATATATCAAGCCAGGGTTTGTAAGGATTTTTAAAGACTAAACTTAAGTCAAATTTTTATATTAATATACCAATATGTGTTTGTATATTTTTTCAGGTGGATGATGACACAAGATGAGTTGGGTACGGATATCCAAGTGGGTGGTACGATAAGAATGGGTTTTTTAATTTAAACCTATTACAGGAGGGGTCCATTTTGATTTCAAACCCCTAAGAATGATGGGGATAGGATGTGCGCAAAAATATAGGTGGAGATCTCCCTCCACATCTGCACCACCCAATTGACATCCTTATTGAATTGATATACCATGAGCCATCTGAAGTTTTAGAGTAATCCACCTTATGATTAATACATTCAGTGAAAGGATATGCAATTGATTGCATTTGTGAATTATCAATTGTCATATTTCACCAAGTGACCAATTGCTGAAAATGATTAGACGATGGTTCTTTGGGATTTGTATGATGATACTTAAGCCCTGTTCTTTTGGACTTAATTTCAATCCGCCCGTTAATTTGAGGTCGATTGAGTTCAGTTCATTTAGTTTCCTTTCACGCTTTTCATTTGGTTCGCCCGTTCAGTTCAAAAGAACATGACCTTAATTGTGTACAAACAACATTGTCTTCAACTAGTTTTGTTGGTGTAAAAGTATATCATATGTTATATGTGTCTTGAATCCCATGAGAGACTAAGAATTTAAAATGTTAAAATATTGTCCGAACTGGCAATTATAGTAGCCTCGGCGTGTGCACTAACTAATCATATAGTTACTTTTGTTCATTTAACTTGTACAAAATGTGACACAATATTTTAGTTTTTTTTTATGAGAAATGCTAGAAATTTATGAGTATTGAAACTAATATTATAATTTTCATATATTTTTTAAGTGATATATTACCCTCTTAGATGATAAAACAAACGGTTTTTTCACCATATACCTCTGACAATTTTTTTTTTTGCACCGTATACCCTCGCAAGTTTCCAGATTCACCATATACCCACCACATTTCAAAAAATACATCAAAGTACCCTTTTGACTAACGATGTTAGACTTCCATTAGTCATTAACCCCTAATCCCCCCTAACCCTCCGAATTAACTAACCTAAACCTAAGTCAAATCCTAACCCTAACCCTAACCC
This sequence comes from Beta lomatogona, assembly GCA_947646795.1. NCBI lineage: Eukaryota > Viridiplantae > Streptophyta > Magnoliopsida > Caryophyllales > Amaranthaceae > Beta > Beta lomatogona. Next base: position 267,287 of record CANSNZ010001114.1, read on the forward strand.
TAACCCTAACCCTAACTCTAACCCCTAATCTAATACCCTAACCCCAACCACCCCCTTACCCCGGCCGGCCGCCCCACCCCCGCCACCCCCTACCCTACCGCACCACCACCCCAACAAACCCCCATTCGCACCCCCCTTTCTCCCCCTTCCCCGCAGCCCCCCTCCACGCAAACCCTCCACCACCCCCACCTACGCAAACCCCCTCCCCCCACCCCTTTTGAATCCCGCAGCCCCCCCTCCCCACCCGCATTTGAATCCCGCAACCCCTCCCCCACCCTCCGTATCCTTCCATGACTTATACTATCGTAACAACCCCGAATTCCCAATATTTCTAAAAAACAACTTAATATAAATAAACTCGGAAATCTAGAGTTGCTACGCCGCGATAATTAATAATAATAACAAAGAAGGCTAAATGTTCTACTATAAATAATAGACAATAAATTTTAAATAATTATTACGGACCAATTAGATAGAGAGTAATTAATTATTACAAACCGTAATGTAAATCCTAAAGTCAAATAAATAACAAATGAAGTCTTATTAATATATATTAAGCTAAAAGAGATCCAACGCACTCTTTAACCCAACCAAAAGCTAACTATCTTCGTGTACCCGCACATTAAACATCGTAGTATCGCCCAAAGGCTGAGCAAGATTTCATACTATAATAAAACAAAACTACTCAATGTGCGGGTAAGATATATAGGAATATCTTACAAATTCATTTAAAAGCTGTACATATTATATATAATATATTATTTTTCTAACAACATCAGATCCAACCTTTCTTTCTTTCGAACCATTCTCGTAAAACTTTCAAATATAACTTTTCGTAATCGTGAGTAGGAAGTAATAAAAATCCAATGAGCTAGCTAGGCTCACTAGATAAGGTAAACACCAAAGTCCCTAGTATGCATACCCCTAACTTGATAACGTACCAAGAAGGAAGACAAATGGCAAGAGTATTGATCAATATACTCCCAACTACTAAATAAACGGTTGAGACACTGTTAACTCAACATACTTCCATACTCGAGGAATACCGCTTACCGGCAACCCCACAATTTAATTAAACTTGGTAACATTGAGGAACTTCCTCCTTTTAATATAAATCTTATAAATAATCTCATAACCTCTTTCGATATAAATATCGAGAATAATTTAAATCTCAAAGTATAAACTTCATAAAACAATCTCATTGTTAAAATATATTTCCAAACAATGTGAAAATATTTCTGAACTCATCTGTACAAGCAAAGTAAGAAATCTTACCTTATTAGCAACCACAGTCAATAAATCTCAATCTCAAGTCAAAAAGGTTCCTCTACGAACCCGCAATCTACAATATAATAATATAGTATAAGTCACTTGACTACACCTCACTTGAATATATTTCACATGATTCACTCATAAATGGCATAGCTTAGTTAAAACATACCCACACCTTCACGCCATTATTATTTACAACTATACCCTCGTCCATTTCGGCTACAACCACAACTAACTAGAAACTACAACCTTAACAAAATTAGAATACTAGGAAGACAAGCTGACAACCACTAACCACCACAACACATATACAATTACAACACTATTATCAATATCACATAACTGCACTTATCCATGGAGTACTAACGCTACATTTTGCCTAAAATATTTTCAGCGTAGTAGTTGTAGTCATGTTAGTGAAACTTCTACCGACCGTCATTGTAGATTATGAGCCAACGAGAAACTCCATGCACAAGATCACATGCCTTAGAATTCAGTCATGTCCTCATAATTCATAACCTCATAAATAACTACCCTCCAAGAAATCAAGTCATGCCAGGTAAAGATGATTTAAATGCTATGAAATTGACTTATTTCATTCTAATGATGACAATGCTCATACAACTACTAGCCATTACTAACAAATTACTTGTTAAAGCAAGGTAAAACCCCCATACAAGAACCTGTAAAGTCAACTTTTATTTACACAATTTCAGATTGCATATAAACGGTGACATGAGTATAAAAATTGATAACTATATTAGAATAAACAACCACATGAACCAATTGCACATAATTTAGTATAAAGAAATTTCCCCCAATTCAATTTATTCAGAACCCTAATTTAACAAAAGCCCGGATTTAGAAAAACCAACCAAATACGAATTAGACTTAGGATATATAACTTACTTGAGTAAGGTGAATTAATAGAGTAGTATTACTCGAAAAGGACCCGAATTTGCTTTCTTCGATCCGACTTTTCCGACCCGAAACCGCAAATCCCAAGAGCCAATCCTCCTCTTTGAAAACTAACAAGTCGAAGATGAAGATGGAGATGATGGATCGAGGTTGATGTAGTGATGGTTGGAAATTTTTATTTTTCTTTTGAAGGTTGAATGTTGATGGAAGAAGTTGAAGAAGATGGTGTCGTGGTTTTAGAGAGTTAGAAATCAGTAGATACACTCCCTTTTCTTTTCTTTAGTTTTCTTCTCTTTTCTTTTTTTTCTCTCACTTTATACTAGTAATATAGTGATAGGTATTAGGCAGTAAACCTAGTAAATCTAGGAATTAGTTTTTGACTTCTTTTGATGTAAAGTCAACATGAGGGAAATAAAACATTTTTAATAAAATAATATTTTTTTATAAACTAAAATACTCCCTCTGTCCCAAAATACTCTTTTCACTTTCCTTTTTCATCCGTCCTTAATACTCTTTACACTTCTATTTTTGGATATGACCCACTATTATTTTAATCATTCTACATTTAACCATTGGCCCACACTCTCTCTCTTCCAAATAAAATACCACTCTTACTACGTACCATCTCTAATCATTGGCCCACACTCTCTCTCCACCAAATAAAATAATACTACTTTTACTACCTACTAACACCTATCACATCTACTTTTTCAATAAAATAACAATTGATAACCAAACAACAACTTATCATCTAAAACTACGTGCCCTGATAAGTGTCAAGAGTATTGTGGGACGGAGGGAGTAGCATATATAATTACTAAACGGGTATAAAAATACGGGGTGTTACAACTACTCTACCAATTTTTCATATACCCAATTCAAAATTAAAAAAAAATTCAGCAAAACTGCCACAAATTTGCACACTTAATTAAGCAATTTTCCCACAAATTTATATCAACAGATTCAATTTAACAAAATCCGGGAATAAAATGACAAATTCGCAACTTTAAAAAGCATATTACAAAAAGAAATGGAGACGTGGTGGTGGTATGATAGAGATGTGGTGGCGGCTCGATGGAGATGCGGCGGTTGTCCGATGGAACTTGTGGTGTCGGCGTATCGCGGCCGGGTGAGAGACGAGTTGGCGAGCCGCGCTCGGAGAGAGAACGTCAGGCTAGGTGGGGGAGGGGGTTGCTGGATTCGAAAGCGGTGGTGGGGAGGGGCCGTGGGGTCGGGGAAGGGGGGCCGCGGGGTGGTGTGGGGGGCGCAAGGGCGCGTGGGGAAGGGGGTAGGGGTGGAGGAAAGGTGTTTGTTGGGTGGTTAGTGTTAATTAGGGGTTAGGGTTAAGGATGTAGGGAGTTAGTGATTTAATTAGGGTTGTGGGGATTAGGGGGTTAATGACTAATGGACGTTAACACCGTTAGTCATTAAGGGCAAGTGGATGTATTTTTTGAAACGTGGAGGGTATATGGTGAATTTGGAAACTTGCGAGGGTATACGGTGCAAAAAAAAATTTGTCAGGGGTATATGGTGAAAAATCCGTAAAACAAATTATGTTAAACAAGGATGACAAATATTACGACCTTACAGTTTTGACTTGTGAATTATACTTAACTATTAGTAACTTAAGTATATGATATGATATAGCATAATGTACGTCTATTTAGGGATGTCCGTGGGGGTAGGTTCGCTCAAGATTCACTCATCCGACCCAATTAGGCTGGGATTGGTGGAGGTTTGGTAGGTGGTGGGTAGGAATGATAAATCCGCCTCGGTTCCGATCCGAATCCGAAATTATGAAAATTTGATCTCGAAGCCTATAAGAGATGAAGCATAAGTAAAATCTCGACAAAATTACTACTGCCACACTTGATCTTCGAGTCGTGGACTAATTTTACATTATAATAGGATAACCATGTCTATATTAATGGAAAACAAGTAAAATATAGTATAATTATTTTCTAAACTCTGATTTATGTGCTCTCAAGGGATAAAATAGTTTAAATATGAATCAATCCGACCTAGTTTGAGGCAAAATAATCCGATATAAATCTCGAGCTCAACTCGATCTAATCCGAATAAAATCTAAACAAAGGTGGGTTGAATATAAATCAAGTTTGTAAAATATGAGTTGATCCAACTCGTTGTCATTCCTAGTGGTAAGGTGGAGATAAGGATGAGAAGATGGAGCGAGTGCGGATTTCTAGATTATATTGTACCCACCCCATCCCACTCACCTCGCCTCGCCGTATGTTGTTTTTATGACATGCGCTACTCATATCTAAAATACGTGAAACCAATATATGTTATTGAAGCGTGTATGCGAGAATTACAGCCCACCATGCATGTTTTATCCCTCTATCAAGCGCTACTCATATGACGTCAATTCCTCTTTGAAGTGACATTCTCTATAAACTTATCATAATGTTTGTAAGAGATCTCTAACCGCTGACTACCCCATTTAAAAATCATATTCATGTCACTAGGCTATAATTTATATGTGTAATGAAATTTTAAGGTCTACTACTAAATCCTTTTGTCTTATTAAAAATTTTGAATTTTTTTTTGTAAAAACCTTCCAAATGTCAATCAAACAACTCCAAAAGGTCGAACTTTGTGTCTTAAATAAGAAACTTTGGAGAAAGCAACTAAATTTTGAAAATAGATAACCTTGCTAATTGAGAACTATAACTCTATAATAGAGGTGATCATGGGCCGTGCCGAGCCAAAAAAAAATTTGCCCATTGACCGGGGCCGGGCCGGGCCCAAATCGGGCCACAAAAATTGTGCCCAAAGCCCGTTATTTCGGGCGGGCCGAGCGGGCTTTTTCGGGCCAATACGGGCCGGGCCAAAAAATAGACTAAAAAGGCTTTTTTTCTTGTCCAAAGCCCGCCCAAAAAAAAAAAACCGGGGCGGAAGCCCGCCCAAAAACCGGGCCGGGCCAAGTTGATCGCCTCTACTCTATAAGGTATATGTTTTCCGAATGTTGCAAAAGGTACATTAAAAAGTTGGAAGACTATTCTCTCGAAAAAACTTTTATAAGCACACCATTGTGTTCCACATTATTTTGAAAATAATAATTATTTTGCACGGCAAAATAAGTACTAGTGCAATAATACTCCTTTTTTATCAGAAAAGAAAATAGGAGGTGTCTACACAAGAGACACCACTTAAAGCATCAATGAGGATGGTTACAAATACAAGCTTCAAGTACAAAAAGATATAGAAGAAGAAAGAACACAAAGGAACTCAAATGGATACTCCGCCGTGGTAACACACCTTCTCCCCAGGCCCAACTGAAGACAACTTCTTGTAACCCGTCACGGAGGGGCAAGACAAACACCACTGAAAAATAAATAAGCTCCCAAATCTTCTCAAAGGATCCACAATTACTTGAAGCCACAACAATCTAAGACCTACCACTAAACTAACAAACAAAAAACAAGAACTAAAAAAGAAAGAGAAAAAAAATGACCAAGGCCGCAACAACTAACCTAATAAAAAAAATGACACATGATATATTGAACTACTGAAAATTAACACATGAAACTAACATGAGCAATCGTCCAAGCCTGAAAAACTAGTTTGATTTCATAAAATGTATTTTACAATTGTACGTGTATTTTTTAAAAATAAACTTAAGTTATTTTTATATCTCTATTATATATGGGAACTCTTGAGCACTTTGGTGTCCACCTGAGTTCCCTAAAATACCCTTTATGTTTTTATTCTTCCAAGATAATTAATAAGGGCAAAAAAGTCATAGAACTTTTTTTTAAAAAAACCACCACATTTTTTTTAGTTAAAGCAACTTCCATATTTTTGAAAACAAAATAAAGATGTACAATAATATCACCGCAATGTCCGCGCACGCATCGCGTGCAAAAGATACTAGTTTAATATATACCAATTGTGTGGATATATTTTTTCCAAGTGGGTGGCGAGATGAAATTGGTTATTGTATTGTACCCATTGGGGCAATGGTGGATTTCGATTTTGTATCTGCTATGAGTGATAAAGAGATGATGGGTATGGAAATTTCGGGTGGGGATGGGGGTGGATGGACTATTATGAGCATCTGTCGCGCCCCCGATGACATCATTGCTCCTACTAATTATTCTATTTTTTAAAAATGGTAAGGAGCAGAATCATTTTTAAACCTCAACTCTCACAATAACACAATTTATTGATTTGTCAATTGCGAGTCAAGTGCTTGAGTGTAGGGGCAAGACAAGGGAATCACAACCCCCAAACACTGCACTTGACAAAAATCAAATTTAAAACCCCTAGATCTTAAGGTAATACATCAATTTTCGCAGCCTTCGACTAATAGTAGCGACTTGCGAGTTGGGGGGAATACAATATATAATGTAATCACTACCTTAATGCCCAAACACTATATTTAACAAGAATTGAACCCAAAACCTCTAGATATTATGGCAATAATTTTATCAAATGGCAAAGTATTAATTATTAAACTAGTTTTAAGGCCCGTGCTACTCCCTGTGTACTCACATTTTCCATTTATTAATATTTTACTCTAAAATGATAACACTAAATATAACTTGGTTTAGTGGTTAAAACTTTAATATATAAGATTGAAGTCGCGGGATCAAACCTTATACAATGCATTTACTATTTTTTTTTTATTATATGTAGTTACATGTAAAGAATATACTCGTAAAGAAAGTCATTACGCTGCCACCGTTCTTTATTTATAAACGCCTTTTAATACGTTAAGACACATTTTTTAAATATTGGATCAACATGGTTAAATGGGCCATGCCCATGATTCGTGAGTTGGTCACTTTTCTTTTGTTTCTCCAAAGGCCCCAGCTGGTGTGAACACATAGAGATGCCGCGAACTCTTCGAAGGCGTGGGACCCCTAAGTAACCACAGCAATCTAAACCAAAAAGAAAAGAAAAAAAAAGAAAGGGATCAAATGCAGAATGCAAAAATATAATGCTACAGACATGTACGGAGGGTCCTTCGTCAAGTTTTAAATTTCTGAACTTCTAAACATCGCCCCCAAATTACTTAAAATCGCCCCAACTCCCTTCTAAAAATACCATTATACCCTTTTGCTGCTTTTACAACTCTCTCTCCACCACCACCTAAAATCACTAACCACCAATCGCTACCTTTCTCCGACTCCATCGACTATCACCACCTACGAGCACAAAATTCCGGCGAGTAATTTTTTTTTTTAAATGAATTTCATGGGGCCAACGTGTGGCCCGCACGTTGTGCCCCATGGGGCCAACGTGCAGCCACACGTTGGCCCCATGAAATTCATTTAAAAAAAAAAAATTACTCGCCTAAAAAAAAACGTCGGAATTTTGTGCTCGTCGGCGGTGGTTGGCGGTGGTGATCGTGGGTGGTGATGTTGAAGATGAGAGATAATATGAATTAGGGAGGAGTTAAGTTGGAGTAAAAATCAAAACAAAAATCCTAAGGGTATAATTGTATTTTAAGAGGAGAGTTGAGCGATTTTAAGCAATTTGGGATGCTTAACAATCCCCTTAAATTTTAGGGATTTCTGGTATAAGGAAACATATCATCACCAGTGACATCATCAAGTCAAAGGACTACTTCCCTTTGTTTTTTCCCTTTTTAAATTCTCAATTAGAAAAGAAAAATAAGGTTATGCACTACAATTTTTTTTTGGGTGGACTGCATAATAAGTTATTGTGCATCTTGTATCGTATGAAATAGTCAACAATTTTTATTTTGCTTTAGTGGTCTTGTATGATATACTAACTTTTGTGATGATATACGCATTGGATTCGCAATAAATTATTGTGAATCCCAGACACCCAAAACTTGTTGTAATCATAACACTAAGTGTTTATTTGGTTTAGGCCACAATAGAAAGAGAATGAAATCAAATAGAGAAGAAGAATGGTAATTAGGTTTCGGTTCCATAGTGAAAAGATAAACAATTACTTATTTACAACAAACAGATGAAATTTGTTACTTAAAGGGGGAGAATTTTGGGGTAGAAAAATAATAAATTGAAGGTGGGTGAATTGAGTCGGGACGAGGGTGACCGAGGCCATAAGACGAGGCATTTAGGGGTTAGGAAAGTTGGAACAAAATTTCAACTTTATTGAACACAACGATGGACTCGATATGACATTAAGCGATTATAAACCAAAGATAAGTAAATTATTGGCCTCTTACATACCTTGTACTCCCCTAGTCCCTATGCCTAGTGGGGCGGGGGTGGGCGTGGGTTTGATGCTACTTCAAAAAGTTCAAGTATGGGTTTGGATCTTATGAAACTCGACCCATTACCATCCCTAGTCTCTAGAGGAAAGTGATCTATGGGAGCGAATGTTAGTTGGGGATAGATCCCATCCCAAACTATTTTTATAGTCATTAGATATAAAAATATGTTTTCCGGCATAGTGATTAGATATTCTTCATTGGTTCAAAACTTGGCCCCTTCAAGATTTTTTTTCAAAGATCTTCCATGGATGGTATATGGGCAATTGTATGCATTACCAACGATTGTTAATAATATACTAGAATTGTTGTTTAGATAACATCCCCGGTTGTTGCATAGTTGATAGTTAATGTTCCTTTATAATTTCAAAAATCATTACAAACTAATATTATGACCAAAGATAATCAATTCTTATGTTGCCAGATTTCCAAACTTAAGGTGTCAGATTTAACCATTACAGACTTGCACTCATTATGTTTATAATTTTCACGATTATTCAAAATGACGTGAAGTATACCCATTCTAGAAAGAACGGCATCATATGTTAGATAAACTTTCATAACAATATATTTCTAAATAAATTAATTTCAATTTCAAGTTTCAAAATTCTAAGAATTTTTTTTTATAAAAAAAATGATGGCCTAGAAAAATTAGGGGGTTACTAAATACCGCCCGTATTTACTTGAAATCGCCCGTATTTTTTTTAAAATACTCCTAAACTACCCCCTACAAATACTACCCCATACCCCCCACACTCTCTCACTCTCTCACTCTAACACTCTCTCACTCTCTCACTCTCTCACTCTCACTCCTCACTCCCACCATAGCCACCACCACCAAAGCCACCACCACCCCCAAAGCCACCACCACCACCACCGCCACCACCACCACACGGCAACCACCACCACACGGCAACCACCACCACCAGGCGAGGAAGGCCGCACCGGGCGACCACGAGAGCCGAGGACGAAGAAGACACCGACGCCGACCACCACCACAACACGCCGGAAAAGAATGGGCCCAAGGAAGAAGCGGAAAGGAAATCGGGAATCTTCAAATCAAAGTTAGTTTTGTAGTTATTTGTGGTCAAAACCAACGTAGGCTTGCCGGAAAACACAAAGAACTCGCCGGAAAATGAAAAAAAAAAAATTTTTTTTTTCGTAAATGCAGTGGCAACGGACGAGAAATCCGTTACCATGGTAACGGATCACTTTTCCGTTACCACCGCAGAGGTAACGTAGATCTGAACCGTTACCTCTGCGGTGGTAACGGTAAAGATGTCCGTTACCACCGTGTGGTGGTAACGGATTTCTCGTCCGTTGCCCTGCATTTACGAAAAAAAAAAATTTTTTTTTTTCTTTCTGTTTTCCGGCGAGGGAGGGGGGGATTTAGGGTTATTTTTCCTTTTTTTAATTTATGTTTATGTTTATGTTTTATTAATTTCTGTTTTTTTCTAATTATGTTTATATGTTTATTTTAAATAATTTATGTTTGTTCGTAATTTATGTATTAATAATTTCGTTTGAATTAAAAATAATAATTTGTGTTTATTTGGGCTTTTATAATTAATGTCAATAGTTATTTGAATATATTAATTTAATTGGAATAGTTAATATGTTAATTTGTGTGATAATATGGTAATTAGGTTTTATTATTATTATGTTAATGCATGTTAGTAACATGTTAATTTGTGTGATAATATGGTAATTGGGATGCTGCATTGCGTCTAGATCGGGCACGGGACGCTGCTGAGGACGAGCATCATCATGACATGTAGTCATTGCATTTCAATGTTCTCATTCCATTTGTTATGTATGGGTGTATTATGTAGTAACATTTTTTGATGATATTACTTTGGGTGTATTATGTAGTTACATTTTTTGATGATATTACTTTGTTAGGTTTATATGACTTTGGTTTTATGATGATATTTATTATTTCAATTTGAATCATTGCAACCTATTGTTTCAATTTGAATCATTGCAACATATTATTTCAATTTGAATCATTGCAACTTATTATGATCCAACATTATAAATTAATATGATCCAACATTATAAATTAATATCATATCAAATACTACTTATTCGGCTCAAATTCAATTATCAAATAGTATTAATAATTACATTACATAAAATATTACAATGAATAGATCGCACTATGTACTATATACTAAGAAGAGAGTAACTCATCCCATAAAGCGCGTCGCACACCATACAAATGATCCCAACCATCAACACTATCTTCATGCATGTTATGCCACAAGTTATGAATAGGTGGTACCGGTGATCCGGGAAGTAACCCAGCCTAATATAATGCTGAAAGGTACCAAGATGTGCACTTACGAGTTCGTTAGTTGGACCCACCGTGTATTCGGAAGCACGCCAAGGAAGGACAAGTGATACACGGATATAGTTGTCCCTCCACTAACACCATCTTGTCCATCCACGCTTTCCCGACCTACAACAATCAAATTAATTAACATAAAGTTTATCAAGACGTATCAAATAAATGTTATCAATAATCAATACATACAATTAACAAACATATTACCTCGTAGAAGTTGACAAGCTCATAACCGAACCCGAAGATCTGGCTTCTCTTTGAAGACGAACCGGATGTGTGCTCAAAGCCACTCTTCTTTCATTTTGTACTTGGGTGATTCTTTCGGCGTGGTCTCCCCTTTGGGGTTCTCGACAATATCGGGCTCAAAAGCCGAATCGCCCTGGATTACGCGAGATGTTCCTCTAGAACCCGGGTAGCGCTCCGCAATACGGCAGATCACTACTTTGAACCCGCTCAACCAACTCTAAGAAGTACCGAGAATCTTGTGCTGCCTCGCATACAAACACAGTGGTTGTTGACACCATCACCAATGATCAAAGTAGTCCAATAAGGATGTAAGTCCTGTCGTGCACGCAGACTCGCTTCGCCTCCAATCGTCTCCGTATGGCGCATGCACAGGGATTGCATGTGTGGTTCTCAACGAGCAACCGCAACGCCGATATACCTCGTAGCCTAACTCCCGCATACGATTTTCCTCATGCAAGAATAGTTCTAAACAAGTAATGCGAGACTCGACCATTTAATTGATACAATGCCCGAGTCTTGTATAATATTCCGTGCCGACGCCGACTTTCCTCCAAATCATTCTCAACCTTCTTCACCCGATTTTCTATCTCACCGTGAGCAATAGAAAAGATGGAGTCCAAGGCATTGTGCTACTAAAAACCCAAGACTTCGGTGCGAGTGTGCACTTTCAACTCGGCTAGTGCACGTGTTCCCAAGGTGAAGTACATTGTCCGTCCATGCCCGCACAAACTTCTCTTTGTACACAAGCCAAGTTGTTTCAACGTATTGGATTATTTTAGGCCACTTTCGTACACATCTCTCATATTATCAACCTCGGCCTCATAACTCCTCTCGTCGGTCGCGTTGACTATCCGATACCAAGTTCGGCTCACGAATCTCGGACCCGCACGGTGTTGGCCATGATGTTACTCACTCTAGCCCGCACGTCTTTGTTGATATGCCATCTACATAGCAAATGTGCAGAGTTAGGAAACACTTCCCGGATCGCTTTCATAAGGCCCAAATCACGGTCAAGAATGAGTGTAACAGTGGACAACATTCACTCCAATAAGCAACCTAAACTTGTCCAACACCCAATTATAACTATCACTGCTTCGTTGGCCATCGAGCATACCCAACCATAAAATTCTTGTTGCACGGCGTCATCCCAATGAGCTCTAGAAAAGGCATGTTATATTTGTTGGTTTTATATGTTGCATCCATACCAACAACAAGTGGATAAGTTCGGAGGATATTTGCCGAACGAGGGTGCACCATGAATGCCGCAGTCATTGCATTTGTCTCCTCGTCTTGCCTAATCCAAGGGAAGGTAGTCGCTCTCTCGAGCAAGGTGAAGGAAGTGTTGCATCACGTCTCTACCATCCATTGCTTCCCTTCTATCCTTTTCCTTCAGGTTGTACAAGTGTCTCATATTTGGATGATCATCGGGAAATTTTTCATTCACAAACTTTCATTATACTAGCAGGCTTAACGTGCGACTTTATCATATCACGAGCGAATACCTTTGCCGCCGGACTAAGGCCGCCGATGGGTCGATGTCCCTCAGTGGTAATGAATGAACTCATGATTGTGCATGCCCCTAATCCCCCGTTCGCTTTGATCACCCATCCAGCTCGATCCGGGTACTCCAAATACTCAACCTTAACTCCCGCTCTACGACCACAAGCTTTTGTCTTTGTAGCTACCCTGGCCTCGCTACACTAAGATCTCTACCTTCACCCCTATATGGTGCGCCCCTGGTTACATTTCTCATATATACATATTCTCGTCCACTAGGATCGTGTTTATGATTTGACATAATAATCATCACAAACCCGATTTCATTTGCCCTTTTCTTAACCCAATCTTGTAGTTCCTTTTTCTCAAACCCATAGTGTTTCATTATAAAACATGTGATTATAATCTATATAATCACCCCCAAAGTCCGGCAAATAAGCCTATAATGTTTAGCATTTTTTCAATTAGACAACATATAATCAATAATATTATTCACATATTTGAAAACAATATCAAAAAATATTAACTAAATATTCGTTAACAAAATTAACATAAACGGATGTACTATTATTCGCTAATTACAAAATCAATACTAATTATGACGGAAAATCAAATATTAACTAAATGGAACATATTAACTATTAACATTTAATTAATATATTCAAATTAACTATTCACATAAATTATAAAAAACCCAAATAAACACAAATTATTATTTTTAATTCAAACAGTAAATTATTAATAAATAAATAAATAAATTAGGAACAAATATAAAATATTTTAAATAAACATAAATATATAATTATTAAAAAACATAAATTACTACAAACATAAACAAAACATAAATTTTAAAAAAAAAAGAAAAATAAAAAAATCCCCAAACTCCCCCCCCAACCCCTCGCCGGAAAACACGAGGCTAACAAAAATATTTTTTTTTTTTTTTCGAAAATGCGGGGCAACGGATAGGAAACTCCGTTACCACCGCCTCGGTAACGGATATCTTTTCCGTTACCACCACGCAGGTAACGGATCGGATCTACGTTACCTTCGTGGTGGTACCGGAAAAGTGATCTGTTACCAAGGTAACGAATGACTTTTCCGGGAGCCTCCAGGAGGCAACGGATTTTTGGTCCGTTGATTCCGTGTGGAAGCAACGGGTTTTACATCCGTTTTTTCCACCGGGTAACGGATTTTCTATCCGTTACCCCCCGCTCCGGTGGCCAAAAAAAAATTTTCCCAAGAACTTAAAAAAAAAAAAAAAAAACATTTTCCAACTTACCACATTTCGTTCCGGCGGCGTTGACGGTCCTTCATCGGACATTTTGCGTCGGTGGTGCTCCGGTGGTGGTGCTCCGGTGGTGGGTGGTGGTCGGCCGGCGATGGTGTTCGGAAGGTGGTGGTGGTGTTAGTGCTTGATGGTAGAGAGAGAGAGCGAAGTTCGGCTGGAGAGTGGAGAGGGTAAAGTGAGCGGAAATGCTGGCATGTGGGGGTATATAATGAAAAAATACTGACGATTTCAAGAAATACTGACCGTAAATACGATCTCGGAAAAATTAGTGTTACTCCATTGACCACCGTATTATGACATGTAGAGACACACGTACAGTTCCTATATGAACACAAAATGATCCGTTACCAACTTACCATTATTAAGGAACGAAAACTCTTGGTGGCAAAATATACAATGTCAGCTGATATGGACGGATATTATTCCTCCACGTGTCACCTAATAATCGATGTATATTAATCAACGGTCAATCTAAAAAGAATCACCTGTAATTCTGAATTCCTATTTTTTATATTTATAAATATCCAACCAATCCCATCTCCAATTTTACGCACTTCACATTTTCTCTCTCCTCCTTATTTCTCTGTCTAAATTTGTTCGCTGTAGTAAACTGTTCGTAATCTCAATCGATCGGCGAAGCATTTATCCATGGCGGAAAAACACTTTAAATACGTCATTCTTGGTGGTGGTGTTGCAGCTGTAAGTTTTTTTTTTTTTTTTTTTTTTTTTAAAAACTTATTTAAATTATTTGTGCAGTTTCTTTGATTGCGATATTTGCAGTATTTACATGTTATGATCAAATTTGTAATTGAATATGAATTAGCTGCATTTTTTTGTTGTTCGTTTTTGTTTTTCGATAATTTGATCAAGTTTTGTGCAATTTCTATAATCTTTGAATGAAATGAAGAAAATGTTAGATCTAACTATTGTTAGATTTTGATGATGTATGTGTTTTTATTGGAGGAATTAGTTTAGTGAATTTAGCTTTGAAATTTGGTTTAGGTGTTCAGATAAGTTAGGATTTTAAATACTGAATACTGACATAATAGTAGTTGAAATTGGAGTTTAGCTGATTGGATGTTGATATCTTGAAAATGAGTGTAATTGCTTGAGAGAAATAATTTCTATGTATAACTTTTATTAGTGGTCATATTTGAATACTGGAAGTAGGAATATGAACTACTTGTAAAATCGATCATTTTAAAATGGATTGTTATGCTAATGATGCACAGATACTAAGTTCGAATAGGTCGTTGACAGTGTGACGATGCGAATGCTTTGTGAACACCTGGATACTTAATATAATAGCAAAACTCGACGTTCGAGTTGCTTAAGTGCATAAGTTGAGTTATGATAGTGAAGTGGATTAGTATAAAAGAAGGAAGTAGAAGCATCAAGTGTATATGGTGTTATCAGTTATGCTTCCTTTAGGGATGTAGGAGTTTGTAATTTTGATTGTTCCATTGCTGTTTCTGAATTTAGATGGCTTGATTATGTTTGCAGGGGTACGCTGCTAGAGAGTTTACTAAACACGGCCTTCAACCAGGAGAGTTAGCTCTCATTTCTAAAGAAGCGGTATGCGAAACTCTATTAGAAGTCTCTTACATTTGAATTTTGATATGTGCTGTGATACCTGTTTTCCGGCTTCTTAACAAGTTGTTACAAAGTGACGGTAGCTTGTTATTGGATCTGTTTCTGTCTCTTATTGTAGTTCCAGCTCCATGATATTACATTGTAGTACTTGCAGTATAGTTTTATGTCTGTTTTTAGTCACTGATGCTTGTGCGGAAAAAATTCAGCTCTTGAGAATAACTTGATGAATATATCTTTTTGATCCAGGTTGCTCCTTACGAACGTCCAGCACTCAGCAAGGCCTACCTCTTTCCAGAGGGTGAGTAAATCAAATTACACACATGACAATTTTGATAAATTTTCAACAGAATACTTTATAGCTTTGCTATGTATTTAGTCCAGTTTCAGATATCTTATGAGCAGTCCAGGCTTGTTGTATTTATAGGATGGGGTTTTAGTTGGGATGTATCTACATCCTACTTGTACTTATTGCTCCTTGGATTTTATTTTTAATGTAGCCCTTTTAACGCTTAGGAACCCAGGTTGGATATGAGTTTAGCAAGTGTATGCTTCTACTAATCAATAAGCTGCTTACACCACCTAGAATTAGCTGAGCATGATGTATGGATGTACTTTGGTATCTGATTGTTGTCACCAGATTTTTGACATGATCTGAATATCTGCATTGGGTTATACAGGTACTGCTAGACTTCCAGGGTTCCATGTTTGTGTTGGAAGTGGAGGCGAGCGCCTTGTACCTGATTGGTATAAAGAAAAAGGTACTATGACTTCTTTCAGTAGATGTCAGTGAATGTGCTCCTAATATTGCATGAAATTGTAGCTATTTTTGTTCTCGGAGAGAGGGAATGCTTTCTTCTAATTTCTGTAGTAAGCATGTAGGTGAAGGTATCATCAGGAGAGAATTTTGTTACTGTATCTTGTTTTTTCCCACCTTATCACTAAGAGATTAACTGCGAGCAATAAGAAAGAGTGGTCCTTTCAGACTAAATATATATGTCCATGATACTTTTATTCAAGTAGCTGGCCAGTAATGGAATATTTCTTATCAACATCATCCAATCTGTCTGCTTTTGCTTGAACAAACCATTTTGTTGATGGCGATGCTTAATATGTCTGTTTGTGCTTAATCTTCATTGGACTTGTGGATGTGGGTGCAGGAATCGAATTGCTCTTGAGCACAGAAATTGTCAAAGCTGATATTCATTCCAAGTCTCTCACGAGTGCAACTGGAGAAATCTTCAAATTTGACACTTTGATCATTGCAACTGGTTCTACAGTGAGTTTGATGATCAGTTTTCTTTTGGCATTATGTCAACACCTGCCTACTGAGCTACTGTTTGGCAATGTTATAGGTCATTAAATTGACAGATTTTGGCGTACATGGAGCTGACGCAAAGATCATCTTCTACCTCAGAGTAATTGATGATGCTGACACGCTTGTGGAAGCAATTCAAGCTAAGACGAATGGAAAAGCTGTCGTGGTTGGTGGAGGTTACATTGGTCTGAGCTTAGTGCAGCACTGCGAGTTAACAATTTGGATGTCAGCATGGTTTACCCAGAACCCTGGTGCAGTAAGTTTAGATGCTTAGCCATTTCCTATTTCAGGCTTTGGTTATAAATACTACTGTTAATTCTTTGGTTGTGTTTTCTGTAATAAGGATGACTGACGTGTGGTGCTTCATTTTTATCTTGTAGTGCCTCGTCTTTTTACTGCTGAGATAGCGAAGTTTTATGAGGGTTATTACACCAATAAGGGAGTAAAAATCATAAAAGGAACAGTAGCAAGTGGATTTGGCTCCAATGATAAAGGAGAGGTATGCAGTGTTGAAGCTTTTTACTAGTGAACTCATGACTTTTACCTACATAACAACTCATACAAAAAAAAAGGAAAAGGAAACTGAAAAATGTTGTCTTATTGTAACTCAGGTAACGGAGGTACAGCTTAAGGATGGTAGGGTGCTTGAAGCTGATATTGTGATTGTTGGTGTTGGTGGAAGGCCTCTTACAACACTGTTCAAGGGACAGGTTCAAGAAGAGAAAGGAGGAATCAAGGTTGGTTTGTTTCATTCCTACTTGTCATTGACAACTATGTTACTTCTTCAATTTAGTTCTTTTCTTGCATAGTTTTATCTATTGGCAGTCTGATTTACATCTTGAACTCTTGGTTGCAGACCGATGCCTTCTTTAAAACAAGTTTCCCAGATGTGTATGCTGTTGGTGATGTTGCCACGTTTCCAATGAAAATTTATGGTGATATTAGAAGAGTTGAACACGTTGACCATGCCCGTAAATCTGCTGAGCAGGCTGTGAAGGTAATGCTCACTCCACCCCCCTTTACAAATGATGAAAATGCGAGCCTAATATTTGGAGTTTGTTTATAGCTTTAGAATCTGAAGTCTGAACAGAAAATTTATAGTATGATTGGTTCGTATCCATGTGATTTCTGGTGGCTCGGGTATGCTAATCAAACAGGTATATAATGTGACAGATATACACACTGTACTCCATCTGAAAAGGCTCTCTTAAGCTAGCCTAGAACCCTCACCTCTGTCCAAGAAGATAGTCATGTATACTTTATTGGGATGTCTAGAATTAACTGTCGTATATCTAAAATAGAAATATGTATATGATGAGATTTATAATCATATCCCTGCTGAAAAGGAGTGGTTGGGAGGATAGGGAAGAGAGAACTACTATAAAAACTAATTTTGGTGAAATCAAGTAAATCATTAATTGTAAGGAGCAATGTGACCTAATTCACTAAAGCTCCCCCAAATTCCTAGTCAAAAGGCAATTTGGTACATGAAGTATACCTGTGGGCTAATTGAATTAAAACTAGGAAGCAAATTGTGTTTGCATATCCATCTTCGTACTTCAAATCAGGTAAACACAGGTTGGAATGAAGTGACAATTAATTCTAGATAGAAAGTGTTGTAAAATTCCTCTTCTTCCCTTCGTCCTTCTTTCCAAGTGTTTGGTTACATACATGACAACTTCTCAGCATTTTTACTTCCATGCCAATGGACAAATCACACGACACTTAAATTGTATTTAAATACAGAACCAGCACACTTAACTATGTTTTATTCTGCAGGCCATCAAAGCTAGCAGGATAAGGAAGTCAATTGAGGGAATATGATTACTTACCATACTTCTTTCTCGTTCGTTTGATCTATCCTGGCAATTTTATGGGGACAATGTGGGAGAGACTGTTATCTTTGGTGATAATGACCCTGCATCATCACCACACAAGTTTGGCACCTACTGGATAAAAGATGGGAAGGTCGTTGGAGCATTCCCTTGGAAAGTGGGAACCCACAGGAAAACCAGGCCATTGCTAAGGTTGCAAGAGCACAGCCTGCTGCTACCTTAGATCAGCTGTCAAGCGAAGGGGCTTGGTTTTGCCTCTAAAGATCTGAACATGCTGAAAATGTTTAAAAGCTCGAGCTCTCCCAGTTATGGTGGTTGTATTCATATTCTGATAATCTCCATTTGCTAGGAAAATAAGCATCATT